>JACXGM010022765.1:0-16539 GCA_016801145.1 Umbra pygmaea | reverse complement strand
CCAATAAAGGAGTGGTTCTGCAGGTGGTGACCACAGACCACTTCTCAGTTCCTATGCTTCCTGGCTGATGTTTTGGTCACTTTTGAATGCTGGCGGTGCTTTCACTCTAGTGGTAGCATGAGATGGAGTCTACAACCCACACAAGTGGCTCAGGTAGTGCAGCTCATCCAGGATGGCACATCAATGCGAGCTGTGGCAACAAGGTCAACGTAGTGTCCAGAGCATGGACGCGCTACCAGGAGACAGACCAGTACATCAGAAGACGTGGAGGAGGCCGTAGGAGGGCAACAACCCAGCAGCAAGACAGCTACCTCTGCCTTTGTGCAAAGAGGAGCAATGCCAGAGCCCTGCAAAATGACCTCCAGCAGGCCACAAATGTGCATGTGTCCACTCAAACGGTCAGAAACAGACTCCATGAGGGTGGTATGAGGGCCCGATGTCCACAGGTCGGGGTTGTGCTTGCAGCCCAAAACCATGCAGGACGTTTGGCATTTGGCAGGGAACACCAAGATTGGCAAATTCACCACTGGCGCCCTCTGCTCTTCACAGATGGAACCAGGTTCACACTGAGCACGTGACAGACGTGACAGAGTCTGCAGACGCCGTGGAGAACGTTCTGCTGCCTGAAACATCCTCCAGCATGACCGGTTTGGTGGTGGGTCAGTAATGGTGTGGGGTGGCATTTCTTTGGGGGGCCGCACAGCCCTCCATGTGCTCGCCAGAGGTAGCCTGACTGACATTAGGTACCGAGATGAGATCCTCAGACCCAGGGGCGTCAGACTGGGGTTAAAACCAGTACTGATTACCAGGGCCCAAGGGGAGAGAGGGCCCTTGAAAAGTCTGGAATATATTGGGGTTGAGAAGCATGGGGGCCCATCAGGACTGCCTATGCATAGGGCCCAGGATCTTGTGCTACACCGCTGCTCAGACCCCTTGTGAGACCATATACTGATGCGGTTCCTCTTAATGCAAGACAATGCTAGACCTCATTTTCCTGGAGTGTGTCAGCAGTTCCTGCAAGAGGAAGGCATTGATGCTATGGACTGGCCCGCCCGTTCCCCAGACCTGAATCCGATTGAACACATCTGGGACATAATATTTCGCTCCATCCACTAACGCCACGTTGCACCACAGACTGTCCAGGAGTTGCCGGATGCTTTAGTCAACGTCTGGGTGGACATCCCTCAGGAGACCATCCGCCAGCTCATCAGGAGCCTGCCCAGGCATTGTAGGGAGGTCATACGGGCACGTGGAGGCCGCACACACTACTGAGCCTCATTTTGAGTTGTTTTAAGGACATTTTTAATTTTATTTATTTTGCCAGTCTACTCTGGCATTTTTGCAAAGGAACAAGTACATTGTTCTGGAATGGCCATCGCAGTCCCCAGACCTAAATATCATTGAAAATCTGTGGGGTGATTTGAAGCGGGCTGTCCATGCTCAGCAACCATCAAACCTATCTGAACTGGAGATGTTTTACAAGGAAGAATGGTACAAAATACATTCTTCCAGAATCCAGATACTCTTTACAGGCTATAGCAAGCGTCTAGAGGCTGTTATTTAAAGGAGGCTCAACTAAATGTTGCTTTGATATTTCTGTTGGGGTGCCCACATTTATGCACATTTATGCACCACATTTATGCACCTTTTCTTTTTATCCAATCAATCTTTTTTTACTACTGAAATATTACAGTGTCCTTCAGTTATTTGATAGATCAACATGAAATTGCTGATCCAAACACCCAAGTGAAAATCATGGAATTTATTAGGGGTGCCTGGCTAAACTTTGCATACAACTGTGTGTGTGTGTATATGTATATCTACAGTATCTCACAAAAGTGATTTTAACTTCATGTGACAACACTTAAGAAATTAGACTTTGCTACAATGTAGTGAGTGTACAGCTTGTGTAAGTGTAAATTTACTGTCCCCTCAAAATAAGTCAACAGATCTAAACCGCTGGCAACAAAAGTGAGTACACCCCTAAACCGCTGGCAACAAAAATGACCAAATCGGGGCCAAAGTGTCAATATTTTTTTTTTTGTGGCCACCATTATTTTCCAGCACTGCCTTAACCCTCTCTGGCATGGAGTTCACCAGAGCTTCACAGGTGGAAGTCCACTAGAGTCCTCTTCTACTCCTCCATGATGACATCACTGAGCTGGTGGATGTTAGAGACCTTGCAGGGTGTACTCACTTTAGTTGCCAGCGGTTTAGTCCTTAATGGCTGTGTGTGTTGAGTTATTTTGAGGAGACAGCAAATGTACACTGTTGTACAAGCTGTGCACTCACTACATAGTAGCAAAGTGTCTTTTCTTCAGTGTTGTCACATGAAGAGTTATAATCAAATATTTACAAAAATGTGAGGGGTGTACTCACTTTTGTGAGATACTGTATATTTATAGTCAGGTATGAAAATATTTGGAGAGTGACAATTGTGATCATTTTGGCTCTGTACACCATCACTATGGATTTCAAATAAAACACTCAAGATGTGCTTTCACTGTAGACTTCCATCTCTAAGTTTAGGGTGCTGCAACTGTTATTACAACTATTTAATAAATAGCACCCAAATGTTAGGGGTTCAAATGTAATTGGACAAACAGACCAAATCATGAATCATGAGTTTCTAAACTTGGTTGCATATCTTTCTTCCCTGGTGATGCTCTGCCTGGCTTCTCCCACAGCCGTGGTCATTTTGTTCTTCACCATGGAAAGAAGGATTCCGTCTCAGATCACAGTTGTTACTTTCTCAGCCTCTGGGTGTTCCTGAGCTCATCACTTTTCTTTCTTTTTAAGAATGCATCAAATAGTTGATTTGGCCATACCGACTGTTTATGTTCTCTCTGAATGGTTTACATTACAGCCTAATGCTGGCTTGTTTCACTGGCATTGACAGCACTCTGGACTTCATATTGTAAATTAACTGATGAGGGAATGACACACACCTGGACATTAAGCAGCAGAGCAGCCAATTGCCCAAATACCTTTGGACCCTTAAAGGGGGGTGGCACATGTACAAAGTGTTGTCATTTTTATATCGTTCACCCAGATGGATGTAAATTCCCTCAAATGAAAGCTAAAAATCTTTCACTTAGCGCTCCTATTCATTATTTATTTTCAACTCCAATATGCTGTGGTACACAGCCGAAATAATGATAACTCCAAATACTTATGGACCTGATTTTATATATGGAGTTGGATATACCTGTACTGCATCAAGATGGCAAACTACATAGGGGACATTTTGTCCCACCTGACAATCGCTGCTCTTATTAATGTGCTTAAATTTAAAGCACCTTACAGATATTATAACACAGGGTTATTAAACTCTTACCCTACAGGAACCTGTTGGTTTTTGTTCTACCTTATTATTAACTGCACACACATAGTCTACACCAGTCCCAGACTAGATGGTTGTAATGATAAAATGGAGTGGAACGGCTTCGAAGGCCAGAGTTGAATAGGCCTGTTATAAACGGTACAGAGAAAGAGGCGGTCATTTATTAATAAATATTGGCCCACAAGTACTGCAGTCAATGCCTGTCAATACAGCTAATTACTGAGTGACTGCTGCCTGGTGTTGGACTCAAAGCAGCAATGATACAGCATGGGGCAGCGCAGTCTCTCTCAGCACTAGCCCAGATGGACCATTGGTTTTTAGACAGGGGTATCTTGTCACGTTGCATTCTAGCGACTTCCTGTGGTAGGTCAGGCACCTGAGAGCTGAATCACAATTGTTTTTAGAGAAAACGTCCCGCTTGAGTGAGCAGTGTGTAAAAAACTGTTGGCATGGCGTGGTTTAAGTAGTGCACTATGAAGAAAATTGGGTTCAATGAGGGATATTACTTAATACAACTGACTCAGTCTAAGCCAGGTCTAGGTAATGTCTTTATATAACCACCCTGGGGTAGATATGAAACATAACACTAAAGTTTAACTTCAAATAATTGTTTCCACAAAAAATCTTCTTTGGCAACCTATCAGTCTGGGATGGAAAATAGCTGAGAATATACATCTGTTTAGCATCTAACCATTTACAGAAAAATAAAATCAGTAGTGAATTGAATTGTTTTTTACTTCTAGGTACGGTATTTGTTAATAAAACAAGATGGTCAATGAGAAAAATATACAATAGAACACAGATCAAATCTGGCAATAGATGCTGACAATTCAGAGGAAGATATGACAATCCAAACAATGGGGAATAAAAACTGGCAGCTCTATCACACTGGCTCAATATAAAACATTGAGTCAGCTCCCAAATAGATTTATTCAGTCTGAATGATTTTCCTGACTGTATCTGTCCCACCAGAACAATGTTCTGTTCTAAATAAAGCTCTAAACGACAGACAGTGCAGTTCCGGCCCGTTGGCCAATAAGGACTGAAATTGCCCATCTCCCTCACTCTTCCAACAGTGAATGAGATCAGCACAGCACAGATACAAAACCAAAGTAAAAAAAAGGACCTTTTGCTCCCTCACATCTGTCCAAAACATTAATCTCTATTTACCCTGCATACTGAGCAGGCTGTAACCTCATAGCACCGCATTAAAGAAAGAACTAGCCACTGAGTAATCACTCTAATGCCCGGTTTACTCTACAGGCTCGACCAGAACAATGCTGCGCTGACTTGAACATCCAGGCTGGTAGTGTATTTTGGCTTGCCCCGTTGCGTGAATCAGTTTGGGAAGGGTAGCACAGAGAGATAGGTACACTCAAAAACAACAACAAAACAACAAAGTTGTATTCAATTGTTTTCTCTTGTTTTTATTATGCATGCTACTTTCCTGTCCAGTGCTCACTTAGAAAACTCCCTTAATGGGGCATATGACAAAAGATAAATATCACACACATACAGTAGTATTGACCTAAATAGGAATTGCGGTTTCAGTGCATCCTTTTTCAAGGATTTAAAACAGGCATTCAGTTGACGCAAAATTCAGATCAAGGAAAATGGAGTACTCATTGTTGGTATGTTAAAATACGAGGTGGTAGAATGCATCGAAATTCACAAGGTTTACAGCATCTTTACCGGCATCTTAATAAAAATACACTGGCAGCTCATAAAGTATGGTGGCTCCCAAAAGGTCCCAATGAGCTTTTTAACACAACCTATAACAGCTCAATCAGATTAGATCTGAATTATATGCCATTTGCTTAGAAAGTAACAGAGAAATGCAATGCATGAAAAACAGGTTGTGAATTCCAATTCAAACTTCAGGGAAAAAAAATCATAACCAATTTAATATCTCACTTAATATAATAACATACTCTAAATTAAAATGGACAAAAAAATTTACACGGATTCATCCATACATACAAATCATGTCTATATATGATTTATATAAAAAAATAAAATGTTATATACATTTCGTTCTGTTCATGAGACAAATACTAACATGAAATTGTTGCAACTGAAGTAATTTTTTTGCATAGAACCTCCAATGACAGAAATTAATGTTAGCTAACATGATGAAGTAACGCACTTATTTAAGGTGCCACTTTTTGACTTTTTGTAGCCATTACAACATAACTTCATTCTCCTTCAAGTGACCAGCTTACAAAAGCTGTAAAAACTGTTTTTCTTGGTATTTTAAAAGCATGACAAAACAATTTATATGGGATTATGATTCTCTACATTTTGCATTACTTTATATCAACGACAGGCCAATGCATACCCTTTGACAATGAGGAAGCAAAACCTGTCATGGCCTCACTGTAATTCTTGTTAAAATAGCAAATTAAGCACTGTATTACATAGTGTAGAAAATTGTCACATCTATACAGCTTTTTCAGATTTTTATATCATGAAATACATGTTGTACAGCTTTTGTAAGATAGTCACTGATAGTGTGTTTTCACTCTGTAAAATGCTACATGGGGGCCCCTTTAAGGTAGGACTCATGTGCCTTTAGTGATTATGGTGATGGAATAATGAATGGATTACCTGTCCTTGGGCTAATCCCAAAGTGCATCCTATTCCCTACCTATGGCACCCTTTTTGATCTAGGAAGGGAACAAGAAGCTGACTGGGTCCCGCATCAGGAATGTACTAGCGTGCTGAGGTCCAGGTTCATGTTGTAGATGATGGAGAACTCTTTAGAGAGCAGCTGGTGAAGGCCCATGCCATCATGGGAGTACACCCACCGCTCTCCTGTCCAATCGTATCGCTTCGGACCACTGGAGAAAGACAGAAACAGGAAGTAGAGTAGTTTTGTCAATCAAATGTAAGGAAATATAATGCTTTATCATTAAGTGCAAAACACACACTATGTATTTTATTACTTTTGACAGTCGTTAATATGAAATTCAGAATTAATATCAGGTTCTAGCGCCAGGGGTATTCAACTCTTATTAGGTCCAGAGATTGCTGCTTTTCTGTTCTAGCGCATCATTAATTGTACCCACCTGGTGTCCCAGTTTTAAATAAGCCCCAGATTAGTGGGTTGTAATGACACATTGGAGTGGACCTGGTCAGAGCTGAATAAGGGGTAGGCTTTATGTAGACTCCAGAATGAATAACGTTTAGAAAAAAATAGCTGGAAATCATAAAAAACTAAAAGAAATTGACGTAATTGATGCAAATCGATAAGTGAATATTATGTGAGAAACACTCATTGCGTTTGAGACACACCTGGTAGGAGATGAGAGCCAGATCTGTTTGTTGGGCGTCTGTTTGTTGATGACGTACGTTCCGTGGTTTCCACCCACCTTCACGGTCAAGACACCACTCTGAAAGGGACAGAGAGATGAAAACAATGAAACGGTTTTAATTTGAATTACAAAACTTATGACTCACGCTTTGTGACTCAGACAAAACCCAGCTGCGCTTCAGATCCGGCTCGGAAGCACAGCCTGACATCCTCCTTAGAACTCTTGAATAAAGAACAGAATTCATGGTCCATACAAAGATGGCAAATCATCAAGTACATTGGTCATGCTTCAGCGCTTCAGTGGAGGTTCTTATTCTCTAATGCAGTGTTTAGAATTTGACATGCAGGGACTCTTTATTAAATATAATCCACTCATCTGACAATATAACAATATTACAAGAGTCTTGATGATCACCCACATGCTTTACAGAAAACGGAGTTCACTTTAGATAGCTGGTTAGTTTTAAAATGGCATTGTATATTTAATGGTGAAAACAGCCACATCCAAAATGCCAACAACAAAATAGTACAGTAACAGCAATTATCAAACGTTTCCCCTCTTTGTCATCATTGCATGGCTAAAGGAAGGGTACAAAAGTACTTATTTTATGCAACGCTCTATCGAACAGTGTTTTCATCCTCCCTCATAAATGCTTAACTAGACAAACTTCATAGCCCTCCTATGGTAGTTATTCAGGCCAACATGCAGAGCAAGGAGGAGCATGTACTGTAGCTTGCAGAGACATACAGCAATTATGTGTCTGATCTGACACACGGTACCCTGGCTGGCTCCCAGGCCTCAATAGGTCTCATTGCTCCATATCCATAAATAATCACAGGATTTCCAGCAACTGCTCTCACGCACTGACATCGGCCAAGCTGATTAAATGTGTTTTATTTCATCCACGTCGGTGCTGTTTGATGGGATTTGCACAGCCCTCTCTTCAGGATCCTCTTTATTTACCTCCCTCTCATCTTTGTTGCTTCACTTCTTCCCTTTCTTCCCTCCTCTGATCTTCCTCTAAAGCTATCCTTCCTCTGTTCATTTCCTCACCGGTCACCTTCCACACCCGCTCACCTGTCCTCTCAATCTCCCCGGGCCAGGGACGTCCTCCAGACAGCAACGCGCCACCAAGAACTCGTTAACAGCCCTTAATGAATACACGCCTTTCAGTTGTTAAGGAGATTAAACCGAGTGGTGGTGTGAGTGAATGTGCGCCTGGGGATGTCGTCGTGGCTGTGCTCATATTTCTATGTGTGGACTGTATTCCATAATGGAGCGTGACTGACTCCAGCTGATGGAATCAATTTAGTGACGAGGGGAATACTGTCTGGTCATACGGTAAGCTCCTGGTCCTCAAGGCCCTCCTCAGTTAGGGTTAGGACCATTCAAAAGAAAACCGTCTGCTGTAATTCAATTCTAGAAACAGTTCCAGAGTAGGGCCAAATCCAGAATTTAGTCTGCTATGTTATTGATCCTATACTACTGGTTACTACATACTCTATGATCCCTATACATGTCAAAACAGTGGGACTGGGTGTATAGTCAGGAAGATCAGCCAATAGGTCAACAGAAGACAGCCGCTGTCCAGCCAGCAATTTAAAAAATCACAAAAGCTTTATTAAACATAGACAAAGATAGAGACGTAACGTTGCTATAGATCTTTCTGGAGAATTTATCCCAGAGGAAATCGAACAGTGCTGGCAAACAAACAGACACAGATGCTGTGGAAGTGACAGGCAGGCAGAGTGACATTAATCCAGCCAGGGGATGTGGAGGAGATGGGGAGTGAGTGTGGATGACCCGTCAGTCTCGCACGCACGCACAGACCGGTGAGATGTCCCAACAAGGCTCTAATTCCTTGTCTAGTATTTTGCAGGGATATGCATTGCAGGCATATCTGGATTCCTCCAAGAAAGTAACATGTGTGCATACTCAAATGCACACAGTCTAATCATACTATTACTATTCACCCTGCAATATAGGGTCATTTCAAGAGGCTGTGTGGATTACATTTAATAACCAATGTTGAGATGCTACGCAAGTCAGGTTGACGAGCTACTGTATATCACAGTTGGGCGATATCGTTAAATAGATTATCTAAAAACATGTCAGGAAATGCGTTATATTAACTTGGAATTAACAATTTGTCATCACAAACCAAAAAAAGACCTAGAGAGATGAGAGACCAACAGAGAGCGTGTGTCTCTAGGACATATGTGTCAGTCAGCCAGCAATGACATCTTGTCCTGCTCCAGACAACTGGAGCAGTTCAGCCCTGACCCAGCTCAGGCTGTGTATGACCCCTAGCAACGTGTGACAGCACACTGGGGGGAGGGTCATCCCTCCCACATTCCTGCCTATCAAACCTGACATGCTCCACCCACCTACCACATCAACTTCAACATTGTGATTCTAACAATTCTTCAATAGGATATTCCAGTGACATTGACTGCTGTCCTAAACTACACATTGTACATAACCCTGACACTATTATGACGGCAATGGTTAGATAAGACACCAGGAAACTCTACAAAATTAAACAGTACACAAAGAGATCCCCCCCCTTACATTTTTCCCCTTCCAATTGGTCTTTTCCAATTCCCACTATCTATCCCAAATCCCAGGCAGCGCCATACCAATTTGCTCTGCCTCGTGCTGGGGGTCCAGGCAAAGTCAGAGAAGCCATAGTCAGGCTCGAACCACTGACTATCATGATGAGAGACTGTCCTGAAATGCAGCAACTTAGCCCACCACGCCACACGGACCCCACACCAAAAGCTTTCATCATGCACAATTAAAAATAATAAATATGAAGAAATAGTAGAATATCCAGACTAACTAGGCTGCATGAAGTCATTTTCAGACACTCAAGGACAATGCAATTGAGGAGTGGTTGACTCTATAAACCAAAGCCTAGGGTAGTTAGTTCAGGTTTGGAAAAAGGGTGAAGCTTGACTCCAGATTGGAAATCGGGAGACATGCAGGTCAGAGTGAATCTTCATGCAGCCACTGTTCTGTTCTGTTCAGATAACTTAAGAAAACTTTGTGTTTTTTAGTATTTGTGACATCACTTGTAATTCAAGAATGGTCTTTATACATGGGATAATTATATATGAAGACTACCATAATTCTAATCAAGTAATGAAGCATATATTCACATACACTGCTCAAAATAATGGGAACACTCAAATCACACAGTATATATAAACTAAATATTTTAAAGATCAAAATCTAAACTGGACCTAGGGTGATTTGGTGAGAACAAAATGATGTAAAAATTGTAAATGGAAATGAAAATCAGCAACCGATTTATTGCTGGATTCAAACTCACACAGAAAATCTAAGTAAACAATTGCAATCACAGGCTGTTCCAACTGAACTTCATCGCAGTAACTGTGTATGGCTCCCACATTCCTTTGTGCATTCCTGACAATGTCTGAGCATGCTCCTGATGAGATAGCAGATGGTGTCCTGGGGGATCTCCTCCCAGGCCTGGATCAGGGCATCAGTGAGCTCCTGAACAGTCTGTGGCACTACTTGGCAGCATTGGATGCACCGACACAATGTCCAAGAGGTTCTCAATTGGATTCAGGTTTCGGGAACGTGAGGGCCAATCCATGGCATCAATTTCTTCATCAACCAAGAACTGCCTACACACTCTGGCTACATAAGGCCGAGCATTGTCCTGCACCAGGGCCCACTGCACCGGCAAATGGTCTGAGGATTTCATCCTGGCAACCTAACAGCAGTCAGGGTACCATTAGCTAGCACCCGAAGGTCTGTGCGACTCTCCAAGGATATGGCTCTCCAGACCATCATGCTGGATGATGTTGCAGGCAGCATAGCGTTCATGACGGTGTCTCCAGATCCATTCACATCTGTCACAGTGTGAACCTGCTCTCATTTGTGAAGAGAACGTGGCACTAATGGCGGACCTGCCAATCCTGGTGTTCTCTGGCGAATGCCAATAGAGCTGTACAGTGCTGGTCTGTGAGCATGGATCTCACTAGAGGATGACAGGCCCTCATGGAGACTGTTTCTGCACACCAGTAGCCTGCTGGAGGTCATTTTGTAGGGCCCTGGCAGTGCTCCTCCTGTTCCTCCTCACACAAAGAAGCAGATACCAGTCCTGCTGCTGGGTTGATGCCCTTCTACGGCCCTGTCCAGGTCTCCTCGTGCAATGGCCCGTCTCCTGCCATCTCCTTCATGCTCTTGAGACTGTACTGGGGGCGAAAACCACCGTTGGCCACTAATCCCATATTAACTGGAACGCCAACCCAAGTGGGAATTCCTAGTCGCGAAGTCTGAGAAATTTCACTAACCCCAAGTTCATTTTTCAAGATGGCAGCACCCTGTATCAACAGTAGATGATAGTTGTTGTTACTGTTAATTTTTAGTAATTGTTTCATTTGTTTTTCACGAAAATTGTGGTACACACAGTACTGTCCAACTGCTGTCTCTGGACATGTTGCTACGGCGTGAGAAGGCATGAAAATACACAGGAATGCATTTTTATTAACTGGTTTTGATAAAAATGGCTAACATGGCTAGTTGTTCTGTAGTTGTTTATATTCGGAAAGGGCAACAACAACGAAGGCTTTCGTGGGGGCGTCCACCTCGTTTTCACATTTCGGTAACTGGAATGCGATCAACTTGTTTTAACTCATTCTCAGTTCCGACCTCCCACTTCTGAGCCAAATGGAATGCAGCAAAAGACTATCCCCTTGGTCCTACAAGAGAATGTCTAATCAGGAGAACTGCCACTCTCGGAAAACTTCCGGCTTCTGAATCGTTTGCAGTTTCACTCTAGTTCCATATGACGGCGGTCACGGGCGAGCGCAGAATGAATTGAGGTCTATGGAGCTATACCCCTCAAAATCCACTTTTCTCATCGACAACATAGCTGACAGGCTCTCCCTGTCAATACACGTGCTAGAAAGTTTTGGTTTGCTAATGCTTTAAAGATCCCGTCGAAATATTCACAAGGGAAGAGTCCCCCCTCCCAACTTGTATCATTGCAATCTGGTAGCCCACGCAAATTGACTGAGTTGGACAGTAACCAACTTGGCATTGATTTATCCAACTTGCCCTCGCATGTGAAGCCTGTAAATTCAGATAGGCTTTTGGCAATTAACACAGGAGCACATACGTTACATTTTTGTAATGTATATATATAACGTTGTAATGTAATGTACATCGTCCGTGGGAAATGAGAAATAGGACAATCCTTTACCACTATTTAATCAATTGATCATTGCACATCTGCGAGCATTTCCTTTTTTTAATTTGTATTGATATGTATCACTTTTGAGCCGGACATTGGCTGTTTTTTAAGGTGGCAATACTGTACCATGTATTCTGTATTCCTGAACCCAAGAATAACACAACAAGTCCTCATATTCAATATATTTTGCATGTAAATTTCACAGTACATACAAAACGATAGGCAAATAAAAGTGCCAGCAACTAAAATAACAGTTGCTGCAGACAAAAAGTGAACTTGGGCGAAAAATTCCACCTTCTCAGAGAATGCCGGGAGATGGGCTGGTTCCACTTCGGATGCCATCAAGTGGGATCTCTGGTTATTTATTAGCAGAATGCCAGTGTATTAGGGGCAACAACAACTCAAAACTGTAAGAAATCGAAAGGACAAGTGCTCGTTCATTCAACTTTCAACCTATAATCCATGTTGAACTTGCAAAAACTACAATCAAATCTGAGATTTCTCAACAACAATCAGGCAAGAAAGACAAATTTAGCCGTCTAGCTCCATAGAATCCCATTCATTTAGCACTCGCCTGCATTCACCCCCAGTAGAAATCTGGTGGAACTGCAACCAAATTCGGTACAATGGGGTTTAATAGGGAGTGGACAGGCTCTCCGTAGACAGGCTCTGGTCCTACAAAGAAAGGATCCTTGACTTTGAGAAACAGCTATGATGTGGTTCTGCCTTTAAGCAAAACAGAAGAAACCCAACACAATGTGGCATAAAAACAACAACACTAACTAGTGGTTTGGCGGAGTAATTGCAGCGCAACGCAAACATCGATGCAGAAGTATAAATGCTCATGATGATGTAAGCTACGGCCAGTGCTTAATTTGTAAATTCGAAGGTCCCAAAACACATAAGTCCCAGAGGGGGAGAAAGATCCGGCAAGTTCTGAGGTAATGGAACAACTAGAAAAGAGGAAAACAACGCAGCAGCTCAGTACATCCTTTACTAGTGATGGGCATTCAAAGCTTCATTACTGTTCTTCAAGCAGCAGGATAAAACTGTAAACACAAACTCAGAATTTACTTTGCAAAATACAGACATCACTGGTATTTGACACATTGCAATGCAGGTAAAAAATGTAATGGGCATTTAAGACTTCATTTCCTTTCTTCTAGCAGCAATATATTGTACTGGCAGCAGTTAGATTAATTATTTCCAAATTAATGTCATTGATGAAATGCATTGTAATGTGTCAAATATCAGTGACTGGTTTTATTTTGCTGATTAAATTCTGAGTATGTATTGACAGCTTGATCCTGGAGTTTGAGGAACATTATTGGAGCCTTGAATACCCATCACTACCCTTCCCCATTACAGTCGCACTGTGCCAGTCCGCGTCCATCACAGTACAGATGGTGTACCCATCTACAAACTTCTCACTGGGTAGCACACCATATGGGTCTATATAGTAAGACAAATACAGGTCCTTCTCAAGAAATTAGCATATTGTGATAAAGTTCATTATTTTCCATAATGTAATGATAAAAATTAAACTTTCATATATTTTAGATTCATTGCAGACCAACTGAAATATTTCAGGTCATTTTTTTTTTTTATACTGATGATTTTGGCATACAGCTCATGAAAACCCAAAATTCCTATCTCAAAGAATTAGAAAACACCTGCAAAAGATTCCTGAGGCTTTTAAAAACTCCCAGCCTGTTTCATTACTCAAAACCGCAATCATGGGTAAGACTGCCGACTTGACTGCTGTCCAGAAGGCCATCATTGACACCCTCAAGCAAGAGGGTAAGACACAGAAAGAAATTTCTGAACAAATAGGCTGTTCCCAGAGTGCTGTATCAAAGCACCTCAGTGGGAAGTCTGTGGGAAGGAAAAAGTGTGGCAAAAAAACGCTGCACAACGACAAGAGGTGACCGGACCCTGAGGAAGATTGTGGAGAAGGACCGATTCCAGACCTTGGATGACCTGCGGAAGCAGTGGACTGAGTCTGGAGTACAAACATCCAGAGCCACCGTGCACAGGCGTGTGCAGGAAATGGGCAACAGGTGTATATCTGTACTCATCCTGGACAGTGCTCAAACAAAGAACAAAGAAACTCAGCCAATGTTTTTCATTACTTGAATTGACACGAATTGACAAATGATAGATTTTATGCACTTATGCCATCATTACATAAAACCAGTAATGGGTCAAATTAATTTAATCTTTTTATTTCTTACTTTCCATTTCAACAGAAATTGCAGCAATCACAGGTTCGTATTTGATAACTGTCGTTAATTTTAGGCATTGCTTTTGTGTGTAACAAAACACTACATTGTGTAGGGAAAGATGAACTTATATGAATCACTTTTTTCATATTATTTAAATGTCAAGAAATAGGTTTTATAGCTTTATAGACCTCGAAGGTCCCACCAACAGCCAACTCCAGAAGTAAGAATACAATAAATTTTCTCCATTGACAATTGGAGTATAAGCCATAAAATCGTAACCGTCGATGGAAGACTTAGGTCATTTTCACACTTATGGTTAATTGGACTCGATTCGGGGACGAAGTTACAACATTGTTTCATTTTTCATTTGGTTCGGTTTGCTTTCACACTGCACACAAACGCACCAAACACTGTCAACACATGTCACATGGCCAGGCTGTTGCCAAGCAATGGAATTACATTGAAAAGGTCCAAGGCTTCCTGGTCTGAGAAAAAATGGACCAACACCAAATGTATGCGATTTCTGGGTTTTTGGTTTTGCTTTGGTGTTTCCATCAATCCAATATTGTAATACAAGACATGGAGTTGTGGAGCATTTCATCATTCGAAGGAGACGAGTATTTCCCCGCCCTAAACCAATTACTAACTATGTAGGAGAGCTAATCATTTTAACAGGAGGAAACACTATCCTACGGGGAACAAAATAAACAAAGGAAAAAAAGGAAATTTTAAATGAAACCAGAGGCAAAACGATGACCCGCTCGCTCTGCATTATCCTGTTTAGTACACCTAAACTAAACCGAACTCGCTCTGCATTATCCTGTTTAGTACACCTAAACTAAACCAAACTCGCTCTGCATTATCCTGTTTAGTACACCTAAACTAAACCGAACTCGCTCTGCATTATCCTGTTTAGTACACCTAAACTAAACCGAACTCGCTCTGCATTATCCTGTTTAGTACACCTAAACCGAACTCGCTCTGCATTATCCAGTTTAGTACACCTAAACCGAACTCGCTCTGCATTATCCTGTTTAGTACACCTAAACCGAACTCGCTCTGCATTATCCTGTTTAGTACACCTAAACCGAACTCGCTCTGCATTATCCTGTTTAGTACACCTAAGCTAAACCGAACTCTAGTTCACTTGGAAGCAGATCGAGACCCCCATTTTCAAGCGGACCAGAGTTTGTTTGTTGGATCCGCATCAGAGTTTTAATGAGCTTTCACACCAGCCCAAATGAACCGGACTATCCGACCAAACCAGGCAGGTGTGAAAGCGACCTTAAAACCAGCTACGACATATTGTATATGCTCATATAGATGCCAAACTTTAATGGAGCACCAACCTTGTTTTGAGATAAATGTATTTTATTTGCAATGTCTTGGATAAATACTTAATTACCCACAATCCTGAACAATCCCACAGTGATGCCTTTGATTGGTGGAACTCATGTAACTGTTTGATTAAACCCTAAACCCTGCCCGCAAAAGTCTGTTAGTCTTTACTGCTGTACTGTGTAGGCTACTGTAATGTTACTGTCTACTGTACAATCTTTATTAAAATAAAAACCTAGGTTGCGTTTTTCCAGATGTTGATTGGAGAAATTAATGGGACATTTCTCCCATAGACGTCTGGAAAAATCCACAAATAAAGAGTTTTAGACCATGCTTTAGGCGCTATGACGTTACTCATAAACAACCAACATATCATTGAGAAAAACAAACAGAAAATCCTTTAAGCACAACAGAGTTTACATATTTTCCCATTACTTGTTTCTATAATTAAATTATATTTAACTGACTTAAATTATCCTTACTCTATTAATTTCTTAACTTTACTTTTTTTTAATCTCCGATGAAGAAATAAAGTTTTTTTCATATTGAAATAGTGCTCATGCGGGAAGTTCACTGACATGGCAACACTGGTTTCAGCTTGTAGGAAGACACTGCGCTTTTACCATAGCTTTATATCAGTACGCAACATATTAGTGAGAAGCAATAGGTAACTTGCTTGAACTCTTATCCATTTTATTAGAATGTTTACGATATTGACAGCAAACAGTGATGGAAGTAGACATATCATGCCTGAGAGCCTGTGGATCAGGACAAAATAAGTCCCGGAACAAATCTCACAAATTCTGAGAGGTCCCTGTTCTGGCAAAATCCCCTTCAAATTAACATACCTGCAAACTCAGAAGGGCTGAAAAAGGTGACACATTATATAAACCCCCCCCCCCCCAGAAGAAAATATAGGGGAAAGACAACATTTTCTTCAGGTAGAAAAAACTAACTCTGACTGTATTATTCAACGTTAAATGGTTCACCAGAGCAGGTGCTTCATCACTCATTAACGTTAAACCAGACACCAATGGGTCTTGTTTCATTAAATTACGTGTTCATTTTTATTTCGCTCATCTCTATGACAAG
>JACXGM010022764.1:0-16539 GCA_016801145.1 Umbra pygmaea | reverse complement strand
AAATACAAAATGGAGTGAGCAGGTGTGGTGAATCATGATAATTGAGTCCGGGTATGGGAACTGTAGTTCTGAGGAGGTATGACTAGGGAAGCTGTAGTCCATAGGAAGTAAAACTGGTGAATGGGAATTGTAGTTCTCAGCGGGATGAAATAGGGAAGTGGCAGTGTCCAAGGAAGGGGAATTGGGAATCGTTACAGTTTTGTTGGAATTTAGGAGCATTTGAAGGCCACAGAAGGCGTGTTGGATGGCATTGAAGCTCTCTTGGAGGTTAGTTAGCACTGAGTTCAACGTAGGGCCGGATGTGTAGAGAATGGTGTCTGCATAGAGGTGGATCTGAAGTCACCAGCCAAAAGTAAAAAGATAAAAGTTTCTGCCCAAGAATCGAACACTGGGGCACCCCCATGGAGACATCCATAGGTCCAGACAACAGACCCTCAGCTTTGACAACCATTGGCTGAGGTGGGGGTAGCCAAGTTGAATGCATGGCCAACTGTAGCAAAAATTTAAAGAATGGCCAGGCATCCTCGACTGTTGGGATAAGGTTAACATCCTTCCAGGGTACCCTCGCAAGGTCGATTAGGAAGGCCTGTTTACTGAAGTAAACAGGAACATCTGGGGGCTGAAGGGGGTCTGTAACAGGTAGCAACAGTAAATGACTTATTTCTGGAGAGATAAGTCTTTAAGAGAAGCATCTCAAACTGTTTGGGCATAGATTTAGATAGGATTGTAGAGCTCTGTAAACTGTCCCTACAGAATATGGCTACTCCTCCACCTTTAGTGGTTCTGTCTAGATGGAAGATGTTATAGTTGGGAATGGATATTTCATAATTTTTCATTGATTTTTTTAAGCCAGGTTACAAAGACAGCTAGGATATCAGGGTTATCTGAGTGTGCAGTGAATAAAACGAGTTACGGAAATAGGCTTCTAATGTTCACATGCAAGAAACCAAGGCTTTTACAGTTACACAAGTCATTGAATGAGAATACCTGTAGGGGCTATCGGGCCTGGATTTAGCTCTATATCCCCAGAGGAGCAGAGGAGGAGTATGATGAGTGATTGGCTAATGGCTTTAAAATCTAGTCGTTTAGTGCATTTGGAATGTGAAAAAGGGGAGCGGATTAGTAGAGAGGTGGGGCTTGGTGAAAAAAAAATTTATAGTGAGAAAAAGCTACAAAAATAAACAGAAACAAAGCTCACAGAGCAAAGTGTGAGCCATAATGACAAAAAGACTATATAAAAATAAGTAAATGCAGTAAGCAGTCCCGGGTAAAGGCAATACCTATTTTCTTCATTTTTTTCCTATTTTTTTCCTAGTCAGAGAAGTTGGCTATTGAGTGCACTGCACATGCACGCTCAGTGTGTGAGTTCAAAACAAAGGCCTAGCAGAGAGCTTGCTAATGATATGTATCTTAATGTTTAAATAGATTTTAACTGTTAGTTTTACAATGAACTGAAGAAAATCCACTTTTACCTCCCTAGAGTCCATTAAAAACACCCATATGACAATAGCTGGCAAACAAGAATAATATTTTTGTGATTTTGCAATCAACATGGATTTTTGTTTGCTCCGTGTGCTGTTTGTATGCTAAATATTATTTGAAGTAGTTCATATTTTACAAGTGTCAAGGCTACATCTCAGGCATAAATGCATGAGTAATGGCAAGCTCTAAGATAACATGGTGCCTTATGGCAAATTAATTTGCTAGTGGAAGCTACAATTTATACTAGCAATGAACACTATGGGACCACTGGAGGGACTAATTAGCCCCTAAACCTTGAACAATATTCCCTCTCAGATTTGTAACACTTGTGGAAGTGGTGGAGATGTGCTTGAATATGTAAATATAGCATTTATTATGCATATGGAAAAGAGGGAGGAAGCAGCTTTTATATTTGACAACAGAGGCAGGTGTGTCTTTTGTTCTGCCTGGTACCGGTGAGATTAAATGTTTTTTTTCATGATGTGATTTTGGCAGAGGCAGTGAGATATCAGTGCTAAGGGGAAATATATTTAAAATGAAATACAGAAGTCAGTGTGAACGTTTTAACACAAAGCAGGAATAGAAGGAAGCAATTGTTTGACACAAAAACAAAAGAAATCAGCTTTTCAGGTGAATTGAGCAACAGGTATTGGCTCTGATAAAAAGCTATGACTGCCCATCCACAGAATGAAAGAGACATAGAATTTGGACGGGGATAGCATTTGAGTGGTATTTTGGGGTCAGGGGATCTGAATGTTGAAGTTTTTAAAGATTTATTACATTGGTTAGAAATACTGGATAAGAGTATACATACAGTGGTCATGAGACATCCTGTACAGTAGGTTGTGGTGTATGTACATGTAGGTTGGTTGCAGTCCTAATCCTTTCTTGGTGCTTCATACCTGACAAAAATGGAAAGAATCTCCAGATGTATATATCCTGCTTACTCTTTGGCGCCGCCTAGTCCAGGAGGAGGTGAGAGCAGTGGTCGAGGAGGAGAGAACCTGCAGAACAGTGGGAATGAGGCAACAGGGTGCCTGGATACGATGGGAGAACGCGATCGAGAGGAAGGTGACATGGGCGGAGCTGTGGAAGGCAGAACCACAGCGAATCAAGTTTCTTATCCAGGCGGTATATGATGTGCTTCCCAGCCCATCAAACCTTCACATATGGGGCAAAGTGGAGTCACCAGCATGTCTACTGTGCTCCAAGCGTGGAACCCTAGAGCACATTCTGAGATGCTGCTCAAAGGCACTGGGAGAGGGAAGGTACAGGTGGAGACATGATCAGGTGATGAAGGCCATCGCTGAAGCCATTGCTGCAGGAGTCGAGTGGGCCAAGCGCTCCCGCCCCTGCAAACAAGCCATTATCTTCATCAGAGCTGGAGAGCAGCCAAGACCAGCTGCAAAGACATCTGCAGGCATCCTGACCACTGCGAGGGACTGGCAGCTGTTGGTGGACCTGGAGGAACAACTCAAGTTCCCCAACCACATTGCGACCACCAACTTAAGACCAGATGTCGTTCTCCTGCCTAATTCTACCAAACAAGTGATTCTGTTGGAGCTAACAGTGCCTTGGGAAGTTCGCCTGGAAGAGGCCTTTTTGAAAGGAAGCTCGCCAAGTACGAGGGACTGATCAGCGAGTGCCGACAAGCCGGATGGAGAGCAAGGTGTCCCCCAATAGAGGTCGGATGCAGGGGCTTTGCAGCCCAATCCCCGTTCAGAGCCTTCAGTCTGTTAGGCTAAGATGGAGTGAGGAGGAGAAGAGCCATCCACAATACCACCGAAGTGGCAGAGAAAGCCTCAAGATGGCTATGGCTCAAGAGAGGAGATTCATGGGGGCAAAGTAGCTAGATTCGCCAACTGGACACAAGCTGGGGTCTGATCAGCCTCAGCTGGGTCACCTGGATGAGTGTGTTGATGTTGAAAGACCCGAAACACCCAATGATTCGAGGAACATCACTGAAGATGTGTCCAGCAGCATCAGTAGATGTATTTGCACAATAAAGCCATTAAATTAATCAATCAGATTAAGTTTGATTTTATTTGTAATAAGAATATACATTATATTAGGAAATCTGTACTGGTAAAAATCTATAAAGATGGGGGATTAAAAACCATCGACTTTGAATGTGTAAACGTTACTCCTAAAAACAACTGGTTAAAATCATTCTTGGACAATGGAGACTGTTTTTGGTATTGTGTACCCAGGGAGGTTTTTAAGAAAGAAAAAAGATGTTACTTGTCTATACAAAAACTACTTGTTAAGTATCCTCTTACCATCAACAAGTTTTACTTTGCGGGATGCTCAATCACAATTTTGCTTCGCACAGTACTCTACTTTGGAATAACAGATATGTATGTTTCGAAATAAATCTCTGTTCTTACAGTGGGCTCTAAAATGACAGACACCCCTGACTGGCAATGCACGGACAACACCTTAAAAACATGAACAATATAATTATAGAAAGAAATTCAAAATACCAACATGTTTGAAACACTGTACTTTATTCCTGTTGCAACTGAACCAACTAAACTCATACAATTATTTAAACACAAAAGAAATGTCACCAAAATCAAGGTTTCATAATTATTGGCACTCATTATTCAGTACTTAGTGCAACCACCTTTGTCAAGGATAACAGCATGGAGTCTTTTCCTGTAATGTTTGACAAGGTTAAGGAACACGTTTGGAGATATTTTGGACCATTCCTCTGTGTCAATCCTTTCAAGATCCTTCACATTCTTGGGTTTGTGCTTATCAACTGCCCTCTTCACCTCAGCCCACAAGTTTTCGATTGGATTGAGGTCCGGCGACTGACATGGCCATGGCAGAACATTGATTTTGTTGTCACAGAAACATTTTTTGTCTGGATCTTGAGGTATGTTTTAGGTCATTGTCTTGTGGGAAAGTCCACCTATGGCCAAGTCCCAGCAATCTAGCAGAGGCAACCAGATTGTCAGCCAAAATTGCCTGATACTTGGTGGAATTCATTATGCCATCAATCTTGACCAGAGCCCCTGGACAACAGCTCCAAAACATCACTGACCAACCACCATATTTCACAGTGGGTATGATGTGCCTCTCCTTGTAGGCATCTCTGTTTTGACACCAAACATGCCAATTCTGTATATGACCAAAACGTTCAATTTTGGTCTCATCTGACCAGAGCACCTTCCTCCAGTCATAATTTGAATGGTGTTTGGCAAACTTCAAGCGCTTGCATCTGTGTCTTGGGGTCAGAAAGAGCTTTCTTCTGGCAACACTTCAAAAGAGGCCATGGTTGTGGAGGTGGCGTCTGATGGTACTTTTTGAAACCTGGAGACCCCAAGATGCCACCAAGGCCTGCAATTCTTTCACAGTGATTCTTGGGGATTTTGTTGCTTCTCTCACCATTCTCTTCCCTATCTTCCCTATCCTTGGAACCAAAATGCATATGCGTGCTCTACCCATGAGGTTTTCAACTGTTGCATATCTATTGCATTTTTTAAATAATTTCCCTGACAGTGCTCAGTAGTATATTCAATAGTGTGTGGATCATCTTGTAGCCATTATTAGATTTGGTCTACAACCATCTGTCTCTTGAGTTGCCAGTTCTTTTGTTTTCTTAATGGTGTTGGTTGACAAAGTGATATTGCATGTGTGTTACAATATTTTATACCCTAGTGGAACAGGAAGTGATGTAATGGATTTTTTATTTAATCAATTAATGATTTTGGTTGGTTCCATTGACACATTAATAAAGAACAATATTTATCACGTCAGTATTTAGAGTTTTTCTCTATAATTGTATTGTTTATATTTTTACATTATTGTTTGTGCATTGCCAGTCAAGGGTGATTTTGGAGCCCATTGTAAAAGATTGGTTAGATAAGGGTATATGGTCAGTTACCCATTTATGGTCAGTTAACCACGAAGAATATTTGGTCTGTTATTGGAAAATAAGAAAGTTTACATTATTATCAATGTATTTGTAACCATGGGGACATTTTTTTTATCCACAAAGCTAGATTTAAAAAAAATATTTTTGCAAAGAGCTTCTACATTGGAATTTATGAAAAATAAAAATGCAAGGGAGCTCCTGGTCTTAATTGACTATCTTGATCTATGTAAAGACCCATAGTGTCAAACAAATCATATGCACAATGTCTTTCTTAGTTTTTTATTGTGATAATTTTATTTCATTGTATGTTTATTGTTTATATTTTTGAGTGTTTCCCGGTTTGTTTTTGGCACTTCTTCAATGTAAATTTACAATGCCGTTTTGTACATTATTGTGTAAGAATAATAATAATAATAATATTAATAATAATAATAATGATAATGATGATAATAATAATAATAATAATAATAATAATAATTCCTCCATTCCACCCAATGCCCTCGAAATGTGCGTTCCCTTTTACTGTCTTCCGCCATTTGCACAAGTGTCATTTGCACAATTTATTGTTTTATAAATGAACAGTATAACATGAATTGCACCAGTATGGTGATGTGTGCAGTAGGTGATGCGTTTAATACCCCCCCAGCCACTCTGTGGAATTCCCCCTCGGTGTTTCGTCAGCAACACGTGACCACGGAGGGCCCTCCGAGTGAGGGTTCGGTTTGGGATTGACAGTTAATTTATTGGAACGAGAATACTTGCAACAAAACAAGTCTGCATTTAAATACTTCTGTAAACGTTTTGTATTTGTATGTACAATGCATTTTTCTGTATGCATGGTTCAGCTGTAAAGAAGAAGTTGGTCTCAGCCTAAACTAAAAATATTAACGGAACAAGTAGAGGTGACTCTAAATGATAGTCGGATTTCAGTCGTAGACCCAGAGGTGCGCCCATATTTTGTTGTGAGTGACATGCGTGGAACCAATAGTTATTATATACGTATGCCCCATCACACCACTCACCACTGTTGGGAGGGACTTTCAATGCAGCCATTCAAACATGGCGGAGAAGTACGAGGAAATGAGGTGCATTTAAAAATATATATATATTAATTAGCCGGCGAAGTTAATGAAACGTATAGTGAGTAGAAAGTTTGGAATATATCCTTCTGAAGGCAAATAACTACTGTAGTTGATAATGAAAGGCAAGGAGCGGTCACCCGTTAAAAAACGCTCGCGGGTCCTGGACGATATTCGAGACCGGGGAGGAAGCCACCCAACCGGTAAGAAGATGGGAGCGCAGTCTGCGACAGGCAGTAGCAATGTGAATAGTTCTATCAAAGGTGTTGGTTCGGCAAGACGGAGTTTACTATCTGAAAAAAGAGACAATCGAGATTTAGACGGCCATGTGTCAAGCCGACCTGGTAGTAACCACGGATATGCCAACACAACTGGTTCCACGAGCAAGCTCCATGTTAGCCTCGATCTGGACTCAGCCACTAGGACCAATGCTCGCGGGGAACAACGGCCTATTCAGAGTAACGACAGTGAGTACAAGACCCTCAAAATTAGCGAACTGGGTTCTCAATTGAGTGACGAAGAAATTGAAGATGGATTATTTCATGAATTTAAGAAATTTGGCGACGTGAGTGTGAAAATAAGCAGAACAAACGACGAAAGAGTGGCATTTGTAAATTTCCGAAGGCCTGATGATGCCAAGGCAGCCAAGCATGCGCGGGGCAAGTTAGTACTGTATGACCGCCCGTTAAAAATTGAGGCTGTGTACATGAACCGGCGGAGAAGCCGATCGCCTATTGAAAAAGATACATATGTGGGAGTTGCGGGGCACAGACATTTGCACGTTCAGCGACCCCTTTCACCGACGGAATTAGGATATAGAGACTTCAGGCTGCAACAGCTAGCAATGGGTCGCCTCCCCCCTCCTCCACCCCCACCGCTCCCTAGAGACCTGGAAAGAGAAAGGGATTTTTCTATCTATGAAGCCAGGACCCGGCCACCCCTCATACCTGACTGTGCCGTTTTTCGGGAGGAGGATCTCCTTTCCCCTGAAGATGATCACCGGGCCAACAGGACGCTGTTTCTTGGCAACCTTGATATCTCAGTGACAGAGAATGACCTGAGGAGGGCGTTTGACAGGTTTGGGGTGATCACAGAGGTGGATATCAAGCGCACCACCACCCGGGGGCAGAGCAGCACATATGGATTCCTGAAGTTTGAAAACCTAGACATGGCTCACCGTGCTAAGATCTCTATGTCTGGCAAAGTGGTGTGTCGCAACCCTATCAAAATTGGCTATGGCAAAGCAACCCCAACAACTAGGCTCTGGGTGGGGGGTCTCGGCCCCTGGGTGCCCCTTGCTGCCCTAGCCAGGGAGTTTGACCGTTTCGGCACCATAAGGACTATTGATTACAGGAAGGGAGAGGCATGGGCCTACATCCAGTATGAGAGCCTGGATGCTGCACAGGCTGCCTGCACCCACATGCGTGGCTTTCCTCTGGGAGGTCCTGATAGGAGGCTTCGAGTTGACTTTGCTGACACAGAGCTCCGTTACCAACAGCAGTACCTGCACCCCCACCCCCTGCCCCCTCACTTTGACTTGGTGGCAGACCCCTTTGTCCACCGGCCCTCACCGGAAGTCGTTAACTTCAGGGAGAGGAGCCCCCCACTCCGCTTCAGAGAGAGGGAACTGTACGCTACCGACTGGGCTGGACCAGCTGTCCGTGAGAGGGTGCGAGGGGCTGGATTTGAACCCCTGGAGCTTCTGGAGAGGCGCTCCCGGGAACCCTGGTCCCTGGAGCGGGAACTGCAGTTCCGCGACCCGGTCCGAAAACGGCGACCCTTAGAAGATGTGCGCTGGCCAGAGCGCTCACCAGATAGCGGGGAGAATGTGCGTCGCCGCCGTGGTGCCTCACTGGAGCGCAGCCCTGGGGGCAATTCCAGGGACGGGGGGCGCTACAGCCCGCCTCGCTCTGAACGACCCTCCCCTGGCAGAGAGCAGCAGGGCAGCCTGGACCGGCGCGTCGGGGAAAAGAGGCTGCGGGCGCCGAGCCCAACTGAGCCAGAACGTGACCGCAAACGAAAAGCCAACGATTCCTCAAAGAGCCCTGTGAAGAGGGAGGAACGTTCTGACCAACCACCTCCCTCATCCAAGACCAGCCTGGAGTCCAAGCAGGGGCCTGGGGAGCAGAAGCTTTGCCTGGCCTGGCAGGGCGTCCTCCTGCTGAAGAACAGCAGCTTCCCCACCTCCATGCACCTGCTGCAGGGGGACCTGGCTGTGGCGGCCAGCTTGCTGGTCCAGGGCTCTAATGGAGGCCCAGTGACTCAGCTGAAGATCACCCAGCGTCTGCGCCTGGACCAGCCCAAGTTAGATGACGTGGCCCGGCGCATCAAGACCGCCGGCCCCAATGGCTACTCCGTCCTCCTGGCGGTGTCCAGGATCTCTGAGGAGGGTCCTCAGGACGTGGCTACATCCACCGAGCGGCCGCTCAAGAACCTGGTGTCCTACCTGAAGCAGAAGCAGGCGGCGGGCGTCATCAGTTTGCCTGTCGGTGGCAGTCGTGACAAGGACGGCGCCGGAGTTCTTCATGCTTTCCCTCCCTGTGATTTCTCCCAGCAGTTCTTGGATGCTTCAGCTAAAGTTCTTGCCAAAACCGAAGAGGACTACCTGGTGATGGTCATTGTTAGAGGAGCTTCATAAAATGAGGAAAAATGTGTAAACTATTAATGGCTTTTGATTTACTGTTAGCACTGTACACACATACACACTTACTGGACTTAGATGAAAATGCAAACAGGGCAAGGAGTTGATAGCTTTGCCTTACAAAATTGTAAATGCTTGGCAGAAAACAATGCTATACTGAGAGAAATTTAGTTATTAACATCGCAAACCTTTCAGATATTGGAAGCTCTGTACTTAGCATGCCTTACAGCCTGGATTATATTCTGTTAGTGGGTCTACTTTTAATAAGAACAATTTCTGTCACAAGTGGATACATTTCATTTAAATGGTTCAGTAAAATCAGCATTTTGCTATGATCTTTGGAAATCATCTGAATCTGTAGGATATGTTTTTTGTGTTAATTATGACTACTTGATTATTGCTTTAGAAAAAAATCTTCCGTTGTATTTACATATATTAATTTTTCTGATTTCAAGTCTTGTTTGCTGTTTGTTGCAATAGAACATAAAAGCATGTAATGGTTAAACTTTCAGCTTTATCTCCTTTGAACTAAATGTCAGATTGCATAGATCAGCCGTGCCATAATTCGGGAGCTTGTGAAGGTATGTGTGTACTACTATAGCAGTAAGGAGGTATTGTTTTTGGAAAGCTAACAAGGTATGCCATTGCATTGTCAATTATCCTTTTGTAGGGTGCAACTATCAAATGATAGGTTAAACGGGTAACCTGATTAGGTGGTCACTAAAGGATATCAGAAGTGTAACCCTAGTGGCCTGGTTGAATTTACATTATGTTCACCTACTGCAATTGTCCCAGTTTCCAACTGACTCATTTCAACCCCTCTCTAGTACTCTGTAAGTAATAGTAATAAAAAAATAAAAGAAATAAAGTATATCAATAATCTAATCAGGATGAAAGCATCTGCTAAATTTAAGTGTAAATGTAATGTGAATATAACATTAATATCATGCAGAATATTGAAAGGGGTATGAATGTTCTTTAAATGTATTTAAACCAATACCCAGAAATATTCTCAAGTTGAACATTGCTGTGTGATAAGGTCCTTATATTTTAATCCTGAAAAATGGTTTTCACCTATGAACCAACTATTGTATGACATGCTGTTGCATATGCATCTTTACTTGGCCTGAATGGGAATTGTCAAGGTTGGAAACAATATGGTGTGATACATTATGATAATGTAGGATAATGTTTTTGCTATTTTGTTTAATCAGTCTTGCAGTAGTTACCGTGCTGGCTTTACAGACTGTTGTAGAAAGTGTTTCTTGTTTAAAAGTGGCTAAAGCCAGCTATTGACTGCAGGTGTAAAACCAGATTCTGATAGTGAATGTCAGAAGCAGAGTTGTACAAAGTAAATGGGTTCACATGTTTTGGGAAGTTCCTAATTAAAACCTAAATGACCAGGTAATGGGAGTTCATAACTAACTAGTGACCATAATGAATCGTTTTTTCAGTCTATTCACTTCATTGATCACTGGATATTTATGAACTCTCTTTACATGCTCAGTTTGTTCTTAACTCGGAACTTCCCAAAACTTGTGAACTCTGCTGAACCCAGAAAAGTACTTTTACTTTATACATTTTACAACTCAGGTCAGAAGTTATACGTTCCATCCAATTCAAACTTTCCATAGATTACAGGGTATATTAGGCCCCAATTTGTTTCCCTTTTGCCACTGAGGTCTTTGAAGCCCGAAAGTTGTTCTTGTTTGCATTTTATTTCCAGTAATTAGCCCCAAAATAATGCTAATAAGTTGAGCTAAGTAGATAAAGCAGAATATTAAACCAAATGTTGATGGCTCCTCGAGGCAGTAATGTAGGGTTCTGAGATACCCGTCTTGCTAGGAAGTGAAATTATTTAGACCCTGTTTGGCTTTTCAGAGTACTAAGTGGACCAATGTCAGTCTTTTCAGTTTCATATGAGTTAACAAGAACAGAAGGAAAATATTTTAATTACCTAATTTTGCTATGCCAAGGATTGGACTTCCTTAATTTGCATTCAAGAACCAAGAATATGTATTAAACTGATAAGTACATCTGAACAGATTCTGTAACATAATAATATACATACATATTGTGTTTGTAGTTAATCTTAAGATCAGGCTGTTGATTGCCAATAGGCCTATGTCTCATAATACTACAGGTAATTAAGACATCAATTCAGACTTCATGAATTAGTGAACTCACCATTAGTGTTGATGATGTCATAGCCAAATTAAAACTGTTTTATATCTGTATGTATGTAAAAGTTAAATTCTTGTACACATTGATTATAAATACTATGGACAGATTTGGGCAAGCATACCAGGGTTGATAATACACCCACACGGCCGTTGGACAACAGGAAACTTCAAATACAAAAATGCCCCAGAATGCACAGGGAAATGTTCCAATGCCCAGTGATTGTGTTTCACCGATTTGACTTAAGTTGTGTTCACGTTTTGTGATGCCAGTTCCTGTGTTTTAAATGGAAAAATTGCTCTGTGCTTTGTGCACCTGATTTCTGGAGAAAAAGTGGAAACCACCTTTGCACATTCGCCTGAGAAGTACCTGTCAAAAAACAAAGTGCAGCTTGCACTTCATAGATTTTGTTTCAGTATCAATAAATGTTCTCTTTCGTGGGATAACAAATGTTTCTGCCTTGGAAGATGACTTTCATGACGTTTGTTTTGTTGAAAAGGAATTGTATTTTGCCTTTTACACTCCAACGCCCCATCCATTTGAAAAATGGAAGCACCGTTTCAGACCAGAGAGGAAAGAATGTGTGGAGAGCAAGGGAAATAGCTTCTCAAATCTTTGTGTTGACATCAGTGCTGATGATCTGTTTGTAAATGTCCATATTTGGCCCTCCCCATACCTGGCCCCCATTGCTGTTGCTAGTGTCCCTTTGAATAGGGCGCTGGGGGCCTACTGCCATCCCTGATCCTCGTTATTGTGGCTGGAGGTGGAGGAGCGCTTCTCGAAGGAGCTGTTACAGCGGAGGCTGTGGAGAGGCTCAGCTCTGGCTACTGCCGTGATGGTGGGGCTGTCATCAGCCTTTCTGATCCAGTTGGCTCGGGTGCTTCTCTGCTCCTCACACCATGCATTTGCTTGTCCCCAGTGGCCGGTGTCACATAGCTGGGTCGAGCGTCCTGTCCACTCGACTCTCCACAGACCTGCAGATCGTCTGGGCCTGTTGAACAAGGAGGCCTTTTTTGATGTGTTTGTGTATTGGGCAGTTGCTTGGCTGCTTTGAAGCCTGCACTATGATGTTTTTCCTTAATTAGGGCAAGGTTACATTGGTATTCTTCATGTGAAGGAGTGACATGACTGAACTTCATGTCTCGACACCCATTGCACGAATGCCGACATGGTCCACTCCAAGTGAAGGGAAACGCCCCTTTGTACTGTGCAGGGATCTATAATTTGATTTAGTTTCTAACGTTTCTATTAAAGTATATATGAGAGCAAAATGAAGAGACTGCCATTGAGCGTCACTCAGGGGTCCAGAATCCAAAGGAGGCCCTTCGCTGGTACATGGACCTCAGTAGCCTTTGTTAGGAAGAGTAAATCCTGCCTCGCAAGAGAGCTGCAGTGGGCCTGTCTCTGGATGCCTACATCATGCTTCTTGGATGATGGGAGTGGACACCTCTCGGCAACACACAGACAGTCACTGCTCAGGTAAAGTTTGCAGCCAACCTAAACAGCCTGCTTGGGTACGTATGAACAATGAAAGGTCTGATCCCTTGTTATACAAAAGTATGCTGAACATCAATATGAATTGAGTGTTGTGCATTTACATATGAGAGAAGTTGACTAGCTGATCAGTCCATAATATTTTAAATTGTAAAATATAATTGCACTCACAGTTACACAAACTTACAATCAATGTATTAAAGGAATAGTTACAGACTATAGCAATATGATATATTGCTTATTGATAAAGGTGCTAGTTGTAGATTTACTGTGGAGTTACTTTCTCTTTCAAGAGATCAGCATACAAAAACTTAAAAAACAGTTTCTTGATATTAAAATTATCATAAAACGCGATTTATATGGGATAATGATTCCCTATACTATGCAGTGATTTGTTACACGTAAATATATGGCTTAAATATACAGAATGTACAGCACAGCGAACCGGCACATTCTCCTTACCAAACACTGGAATCACAACTCTTCATCATTGTAATTCCTGTTCAAATAGTAACAAGCACTGCATTATTGTAGGGAAACATTGTCCCATATAAATAGCTTTTTTATGATTTATAAGATATCAAGAAATACATTTCATATAGTATTTGTAAGCTGGAGAATCTAGCTATGTTCTCACTGTGAAGTTCTGCACAGAGCACCTTTAAGGTTTCCAGAGGCCTTTTCGAAAGTCCTCCATAGATTTTTCCCATTCCAATTTGCTTGAGAAATATGACATTTTGCTTCTTTAATGTCCCTCTGATGTTAATGTCTCATTAGTAGGTTGATTGAAATTCACTGCTCCAAAAACTTAACGGAACATTAAAATCATAACCAAAATGTATGATAGATAAAAATCATTACTGTACATTGTGTAATTCATTGAGAACAAAATGACGTAACAATGATCGATGGAAGCCAAAATCACCAACCGATTGAGGGCTGGATTCAAAGTAAACAACTGAAATCAAAGGCTGTTCCAACTTGTTCCAACTGAATTTCATCATAATGATTCAGTAGTGTGTATGGCTCCCACGTGCCTGTATGCACTCCCAACAACGTCTGGGCATGCTCCTGATGAGACGGCGGATGTTGTTCTGAGAGATCATTCAGACGTGGATCAGTGAGCTCCTGAAAAGTCTGTGGCGCTACCTTGGCGGCGTCAGATGCACCGATATATGTAACGTTCCAGAGGTTCTCAAATTCAGTCCTGGGGAACATGAGGGCCAGTCAATGGCATCAATGACTTCATCATCCAAGAACTGCCTACACAATCTGGCCACATGATGCCAACCATTTTCCTGCACCAGGAGGAACCCAGGGCCCACTGCACCACCTTAAGGTCTGGAGATGGGTCTGAGGATTTCATCCCAGTACCTAACAGCAGTCAGGGTAACGTTGGCTAGCACGTGGAGGTCTGTGTGATCCTTCAAAGATATACCTCCCCAGACCATCACTGACCTGCCGCCAAACCGGTCAAGCTGGATGTTGTTGCAGGCAGCGTAGCATTCACTATGGCGTCTCCAGACACATCTGTCACATGCTCAGTGTGAACTTGCTCTAAGCTGTGAAGAGAATGGGGCACCAATGGTGGACCTGCCAATTCTGGTGTGCCATTTGCACTGCATGGTGTTGGGCTGTGAGCACAGTTCCCACTAGATGATGTTGGTCTCATGCCAACGTCAGAAACATGCACACCAGTAGCCTGCTAGAGGTAATTTTGTAAGGCAGAGGTCCTCAAACCCTTCCATGGAGGGCCTAGTGTATGCTGGTTTTTGGTCTTTCCCTTCAATTATAGCCAAATTAGGACCTAGACTGCCAGGTGAGGGGAGATCCTAACCAATTAGTGAGCTACTCCATCAGGCTTGTACAAGGTAAAAGCAACAACCTGCATACACTAGGCCCTCCATGGAAGGGTTCAAGGACCCCTGTTGTAAGGCTCTGGCAGGGCTCCTGTTCCTCCTCACACAAAGGAGCAGATATCAGTCCACCTGCTGGATCGATGCCCTTCAACAGCTCTGTCAAGGTCTCCTCGTTTAATGGCCCGTCTCCTGGTATCTCCTCCATGCTCTAGAGATTGTACCGGGAGACACAGAAAACCTTGCAACGGCACATATGGATCCTGGAGGAGCTGGACTACCTGTGCAACCTGAATGGGCTGCAGACTTGGTGTTATACTGTGATGATTGCATGTTCCCTTAATTTTTTGGGGCAGTGTATATTAGGATTAAATCAGACAATTCGGTAAGTGTAAAGGGTTATCTGTCACAGCTTCCTATAATCATATGCCTAAAAATATAATCAACGGCTGTATTTTAAGATAAAATCAAAGATTCACAATGGGTCCATCTAGTAGCATGAGGGAATGAAGTGAGAATTTAAGGAACTATTGTGTAAGATAGTGTTACCTGCATGTAACCAGGGGAGAGACACTTTTACATCTTGCATAGTCTAGGTAAACATTGTCCCACGTAAATCGTTTTCTTGTCTCATTTTTAAGATGACATGAAAGACATTCGTGTAGTATTTGTAAGCTGGTCACTGAAAGAGAATCTAGTTATGTTCTCAATGTGTGAAATTCTACACAGTGCACCTTTAAGGTTTCCACAGGCCTTTTTGAAAACATGACATTTTGCTTCTTTTATGTCCCTTTGATGTGAATGTCAAATTAGTAAGATGATTTAAATATTATTAGGAGTAAATCAGACAATTGGGGAGTTATAAAGGTGTATCTGTCACAGCTTCCTACATTCATGTCTAAAAATATCATCAAAGGCTGTATTTTAAGATAAAATCAAAGATTCACATCTAGTAGCATGCAGGAAGGAAGTGAAATTAAAGGAAGTAATGTGTTGGAAAGTGTTCCCTGCATGTAACCAGAGGAAAGAGACACTTTTACGTGTTCAGCATGATTAAGGCAAGGTAGCCTAGTGGTTAAGGCATCTGACTGATTTTCCAACCACCAAGGTGACAGCTTTGTTATTCTGTCTGTGAGCAGGAAAGTTGACCCTAATTGTTCCCAGGTCAATGCTGCAAATACAAGTGAGTTCTGAGTCAACGTGCCTGGTTAGATATTAGTAAAAAGATGAGCATAGGTTTCAGTTGAACATTCATTTCTGCAAAGTGTAGATTCAGTGGTACTGTGTAGATTACTAAACCCCCTGAGTATTGAACATGTTTAACTCATGTTATGTTGTCTGATCAATATAGAATGCAGTGTTTATTGATAACTTCAAATGGATTTTGGTTCATTTCTTATTTGTTTCACAGTATGGATATTTTATATTATGCAAAGGTAAGTAGTAACACCTGACCCATGTGCTTTTTTGTTACTCATTTTTATTTTATTTCACACTACCTTAAATTGATACTGATAGCTGTGGTTTATCACACCCTTGTGATACCCTTGTATGCAAAATGGTCACCCATATTATTTCCAGGGATATGTGTCTGTATGAAATGTAACTGTTTAATGTGCTGCCAGTGTTTGTTGTTTCTCTCACAAAGATTTGTTTAAAGGAGAAAAGGCCCTGGCATCAGTTTTCAGCCCGTTGATGAATCCTTCATGAAGCAGTTTGCAGCAGGTTGTATTGGCTAACATCATGCACACTAGTAAATACATATTAAGCCCACCTGGCACCATTCACACTAGTAAATACATATTAAGCCCACCTGGCACCATTCACACTAGTAAATACATATTAAGCCCACCTGGCACCATTCACACTAGTAAATACATATTAAGCCCACCTGGCACCATTCACACTAGTAAATACATATTA
>JACXGM010022763.1:0-16540 GCA_016801145.1 Umbra pygmaea | reverse complement strand
CATATGTACTGGTATACATTTCATATGTACTGGTATACATTTCATATGTACTGGTATACATTACATATGTACTGGTATACATTTCATGTGCTGTAAACAGTGCTGCCAATTATTTTGTCCTCTTAGATGGTTAAACATTATTTTTGTAGCTCCAAGTATTGCTGCGTTGTATTTTATGTTGTCATATGTTTTCATGGATGACTAATTATGGACGTAACTACACATAGACAAATTACACTTTCAGAGAATGACTAGAAGATAGTCTGTCTTCTTTTTGCATGTCTATTAGGTCCAGTCCTTGGCAAACATTTAATGTATGAAATTACATCAGGAATTTTGGCATTCTACACACACAGGTAATGCATTCCTATGGAGTGGAAAACCAATCAACATTGTATTTATTATAGTATCTGTCAGAATAAATACAACATGGATATCACATTTAGTAGAATCATAGGAAAGATACAGTAAAAAGTATTAATTCTATATCAAAACAGCTTGTTATTTAATTAAGAGCCAGTAAAACTGGAATACAAGTTTAACAACAAGGTGAACTTCCACAGTACAACTTTCTCATCAGCTAATATAGTGATCAATGTCAGCCTGCAGTATTACAATCTCAGTAGCAGTCTTTGTTTATACAGAAGAAAATGAAACACAATGGTGGCATAGGGCCTTTAAACGCATCATCAATACATCTAGAATAAGGAGCTATCAAACAACAACAAAACCTGAAATGTAACCATTTGCTGTTTCTGTTTACTGTAAAAGTGTCCTGTCATCGCCATTGTTCATATAGTAGCCCTTGGAGTCTACAAAATATAGTATACACTGTTGAAAAGTTCAAATACACAAGAAATTAGTACACAATTTGATTTCAAATCAATGTGCTTAACATGTTTCTCTTATGCCTATTTTAAAGTAGGTATTTCTGTCTACTAATAATGGTCTATTAAAAATCTCTTACATTTGGAATTGCATAGCTACAAGGTCTAACTACATTATATGGCAGTATGTACTGTTTAATAATATATCTCTGAGATAAGCCTTCCCACTGGACAATAAAATAGTAAACTGTGTTTCCATAACAAATACATCAATGTGGAAACTGATTGTTTACAGAAAAGGAATCAACCTAAGAAAATGTTCTTTTTACAGTAGCTACGTAGACCTAATTACAATGATACAATTAGTTGATTTCACGTTCAAAAACAGATGTTGAACGGATGTCTGCTCAGTGGGTAGTTTATACACCTAGCGGTGTTACTCTTGCTTAGTATTCAATAGGATTATTCAGTTCCTCTATGTGTGCTCAGCACTGTCATTAACAGATGTGTCCTAACATTCACAAGTGTTGTTTATTCCAGCAAAGGCACAAAGGTATAGGCAGGAATAGGAGTGAAAAGGGTCAACTATATGATGCAAAACAAAAATTCACCGGCTAAAAAAAACAAAAAAAAACAGGCTTTTTCCATATTCTTCTGTATGCCGGGTGTAATAAGGAGAGTATCACGGGGCAACGGCACTACGCTCCCACATCAAATGAGAAGGACACGCTGCCCAGAAAACGGTCGGTAGGGGAGTCATTGATGATGCCTTTGCCGTTAAGTTTGCATTTAACAACAATGTGCGTGTCGTATTGCAGCCCATTGAAACGCACAGCCACCACCGGTGCCGTGTAGTTTACCTGTAAGAATGGACACAATGTAGTTGCTATTACCATGCATATAATCTATCACAGGGATCTCCAGCCCGGGTCCTGCAGAGCTACTGTCCTGACTGTTTTCACTCAACCCGATTCTAATAATCAGTTGGTTGAAATGCTGAATGAAGCTACATTATTTGTGGTTGGGGTGAGCCAGGACCAGGGTTGGAGACCCCTAATTTGTCATCATGTGAGCAACAGTGGAAGTAATGATGTGGAAAACTGTCACATCTCAACTTCCCATAGTACGGGTAGTAAATCAGGTTAAAACTGTCACTTACATGTCTCAACTTCCCATAGTAGGGGTAGTACATCAGGTTAAAAATGCTTTTTGGGAAGAATTTAATTTCTCCCAAGCTTTCTGGCGCTCCTTTCTGAAAGTCAGAGGTCACCATGTAAGTGTTTTAAAAAATAGCACATTATTCTAGCAGCGGTACTCATTTAGTTGTGAAAATGTTCTCAACTAGGTTATGGTAAATGTTTGGAAGAAAAAAGGCAGACTGTTAGTGTACCTTGACTCCGCAGGTCACATTTACCGGAATGCCTTGGCCAGGTAAGTAGCCAAGAATCTACCAAGAAAGAAATGAAAGCAAATTATCACTCTGGTAAGAAACTACACAGTGTGATCAATATATTAATTAAAATCTAGTATCAGCCTGAATTGTTTGTGGCATGGATTCAAAAAGGTGAAACAATCTTTTGGTCCATGTTAGGATTTTACACACTGTTGACTAGCATCAAAGAGTCCCTGCAGATCTTGTGGACACATTCATGCTCCAAACCTCTCCCAACGGTGCTCTGTTGCAGTTGCTCTCCGACCTCTCCTCTGAGACCCCCAGACATGTCATGTATTAGATGTATCCCAGAGCTAGCACACGTCAATCAACTTCTCCACTAATCATGAAGCCCTTCTATGAACCTGAGGCCTATACTACAAAGCAAGATTTGGGGTTAGCTAGGTAACTTCAGATTTAACCCTGGGTTATCAGTACCACGGCTATGGACTGTATGATCACGACGGTGGGTCACCTGTTACCGGGTTACATCGCCATGGTAATTTTACGATGCTTTAGTCGAGATCACAGATTAACCGTTGACTGTATATACAACGAGATTAACCTGAACAAAAGCACTGCCTACTGACCCAACCTCGATTGAAATATGCGTCACCATTCTGTGAGTTGTCATTGGCTTTCTCTGAAGAGTATCTTTATGAAATATAGAGATTCTCAGCGATGGGAGTGAAGTGATCTTTTTCTTTTTTTTGAGCCGTATGTGCCAATGCAGTGCGATATATCGAAGTCGTGTGCTTAAGTTACAGTTCCACAGACAATGCATAGCGTTTGTGCAAGGTATTTTAATGTAGGCCTATGTCCTGTATGCTCTGCCAATGTATCCCTTTTCACTGTAGAGACAGTACCTACTAGGGGAGAGTGGGGACAGTTGCACCATTGCTGATTTCTCAAATCAGGAATGAGCAGAGTCATGAAACTCCTACTGCACATGCTCAGTAGGCCCTTCCTTCTTTCTGGAAGTTAACAGCCACATGTCACCATTCCTTCTGGGAGAACTGAAATTCAAGGTAAAAAAGTAACTTTATGACCAGATTTTTTACACTGTCTAAACTGTTAAAGTATTCACATCTACTATTTATTCCTACAGTACTTAACATTTTTTGGAACAACCAAGTATTTTATCATTGATTCATTTACACACCTGTACATTTTTATTTGCCCCAACGACCATTTAACAAATTGATAACCACCGTTGTGACATCTCTGTTAGATCGCTATTGTTAGGTTAAGTGAAGCAGCTAATGAAAAGAAATCCAGGGCATGTTGAACTTGCTTAGTATAGGCCTCAGGTGAGCTAGTTCAGGGCTACAACAACACTGGCACGGATCTTGGAAATTTGATTGAGATACGGGAACTGAAGGCCATTGAACTGAAGTCACTGTTATGTTTGTAGAACCAGCTTGATTTGATGCATGCTTTGTGAGATGGTGCATTTTCCTTCTGTAAGTATTGATTTTAAAATAGGTTCAATCACCATAAAGAAACGCATGGTCAAGCTGTGGCATTTGAACGATGGTCAATTGATATTAAGAGGCCTACACTTTTACACCACGACCAGCAGCATGTATCATTGATGCTCTAATGTGCACAACTGTTGTAAAAAGGGTTTATTCTTGAGAGCTTGTAGCCTTTCTGTTGCCTAAATGAATCTGGCCCTTCTCTGTTTTCATTAACAAGGTGTTTAGCCTACAGAACTGCTGCTCACAGGTCATTTTTTTGTTTAGCACACGACTGTTCCTCATCTGCTCCTCACAGTGGCCAGAACAAACAGTTGTGCGTGATAGCTGGCTCATGTGAAAGCAGGTATGATGCCAGACCTGTTTGACCTATAGAGCTCTACAGTCCCGCCCCTCGTCCGAGAGAGCTAGGGTTCCGGAAGTAAATTTCCCATTCATTTCTCCCGTTGACTTCTGGAAAAATGTGTATATAAGGAGTTTTAGACCATGCCTTAGGCTAACCAGCTACAAGACTGTACATATTTTCTATTCCGAGTAAAGGAACTACTCATCCCATAAAACATTGCGAGTGTTATCTTTCCGACTTTACATTACTTTAAATTACCTAACTTTAGCTAATTTCACTTACACAATGTCATTCTTGAAATATTATGTAATCTACAGCTCAGTAAACGTACTTACAGTTCTCTAACTATTCATACTTTTTGCTACGACACAGGCGTACGACTCGGGCAGCCTGCCAGAGTTGGAAACAAAGCTTTTTCGCGGGCTCAGTAAACATTTCCATGGTAACCGCTAGTTTGTCTCCATGACATCATGGATTTCCACCAATCAGAGGCATCACTGCTGTTTTGGGTTTGTGGGTAACAAAGTACTTATCCAAGACATCGCGAATAAAATTAATTTATCTCAAAACAAGGTTGGTGCCCAATGTACTTTTGACGTCTATATGAGCATATACAATCGCTTAGTCATGTCATAGCTGGTTTTAAGTCTACCATCGACGGTTACGATTTTATGGCTTATTTTCGAATTTTCAATGGAGAAAATGCATTGTATTCTTACTTCCGGAGTCGGCTGTGGGTGGGACTGTTGAGGTCTATTTGGAGATGTTGCAAACTCATATGATATGCTATGTGTTGGCCATAATACAAACCAGTGGTTTAAACCACAGTGTTCATTATCTCTGCACAAAATCAGTCTAGGATCAGGCTAATGAAGGGGCACTCTTCTTAGAGTAGATCCCTATATAAAATTAACAGGCCACAAGAATCTCACTTTTAAAAGTTCATATTTAGTTCACTCGTCCTAAACTTGTATTTGTGGCCAAATCATCAATCAGAGGGAAAAAAAACACTTAAATTTGCTCTGAAGCATAGGTCTTCTGGGCAACCTCAGATATTCAACAGTTTGTTGTAGCCCTGAACAGGTGCACCTGATTAATTTATTAAAGGTTTGATGACTAGCTGACAAGACTAATCAGGTGTGCCTATTCAGGGCTACAGCAAAAACTGTGGAAAGTCTGGGGGTCCCCAGAAAGTGGTTAGAAAACATGTGTCCAGAGTAACATGTCATACTCCTGAGGAGGATGTGCTGGCCAATCAGTCAGAGATAAAAGAATGTGTTGTCCAATCATGAGCCTACATACTTTTTGACATACATTTACACCCTTACTTAGTTGTGGTACGGCTCATATCATTCAGGCACAAAAAACCAAAGTACACCATTAAAATTTATGTTAATAAAAGAATAAAAAAGTGTGCCCCCCCTCCCCCCACTCAGTTAACACAGCTACAATTTCATAGAAACCTGGCAACATCAGGCAGATATTTTCAGGTCTAATCTGGGCTTTACCCGGTTCATTCGAAGGAGGATACATGGTTTTCCCTGGGAGAAGCCAAAGTGGGGGTCCGTCAGGCCTGAGCACTCGCCTAGCCAGGACCGTTTGAACTGGCAGGCCTTCCTCTCTGCACTCTCTTCAAGGTCGTCCTGCATGAAATACACATCCTGCGGACACTGGATGTTCCTCTGTTCCTGTATGGCATCATTGTATGCTATACGATTGAAATGAGAGAAATCTTTATATTTTGTTCCTTGTCATTGTTCGGAAAAATCATTGACTGAGAAGTGCAGATGGATTGAAGAAAATGTACAGGAAGAAAAAGAAAAATGGATGTATGTGGGGGATGGGGAGGTTGGAGAGGGTATCCCATAAATAAACCGAATGCTCCGCCAGGCCTCTGAATCAGGCAGCCTGACAAAAGTGGGCCACTGAAGGAGGGGAAAAAGGCAGCAGCACAATGGATCAATCAATGGATACGCTCTGCCCAAAAAGAAGGAGCTTTTCCTTCCCAGCATGCAGTTCTCCCAGTGGCAGTTGGGACAGGGGACAAAGGTAGGGTAGATGGGGGGGGGGGGGGATAAACTGTGTGCTTGCTTTGCTTCCATGTTCGACCTCCAACATGTCTCCAACATATGAAAAGCCGTCAAACCCACTGCAAATACCAGCTATTCAAGCTCAAACTATTCCAAATACAAACTACTATATTCGTTATCCGACTCACGTTTTAGCTGTTCCTTCATAAGATCTGCGTACTTCTTCCAAGACTTCCGGTCGGAGGCGTTAAAGGCAATCTCAAAGTGTCCGTCCAGTTGTGGGGACATCGTCATACCTGCCAAAAGAAAGCCATAGACAGTCAACAGTCCTTATATTCAGATAGAATGGACAGGTAGAGGGATATCATGAGAAAGAGGTAAAGGGCTGGATAGAGTTCATATTTACCTGGTGGCATCACCCTGTCATTGTGGGTTGGATGGTAGGGACTGATGGACAGCATAAGGCACCACATACAGGCACCAAACATGGCTGCCAGGAATGCATACAAAGTTGTGTAGAAGAGGATGATCAAGACTGAAAGGGATGTAAGATGTAAAAAATGACATTTACTGGTGGTAGTTGTGACTTTGCTAATCAGCATTTGTTGCAAAGGCTACAAGCACAGCATTAGAAGAGAGTCTTTGATCTCAGTTGGGAAAATAAAGCATAATGAATCTCAAGTTACTATTGGGGAAACTGTCTGAGCTGTCTAAACACTTCTACTGTCTTTCCCCAGGATGCTCACTAATGTGTTTAATACAAAAAGGTTGTTTCTCTATGTATCTGGGAATGGAAATTACTACAATCAGTTTTCATTTGGTACAACCATTTGATGAACTAATGAAACTGATCTGAACTGTGCAAAAAAAACTGCGCAAGGCAAACCTGACAACAGCCTTCATTTTTCCTCATAATTCAATTAACTGTTGATTAGCAACTGATCAAAATGTGCCCTACATGAAATGGCATTTGCTGTGCAGGCAATTTCACATAGGGACTAGTTTCAGCCAGCCCAACGTCCCCTGAGCCCACAAAGGCCTTTCTGTTCAAGCTCAGTGAGAATTCTCCTAGCTGCCCATTCACTGACGAACACAGTGAACCTCCGGTTGCCACCGTAGTGACGGTCTTTTGCAGCCATAGAGCAGTGGCCAGCTCCAAGGAGCTCTGATCACCCCACTTCGGTATTGTGTCCCCCCTCACACAGGACACACATCACAGACTTCAAACTCAGTCCCCTTTCCTTTCTTGCCAGGAGGCACATGGGGCCCCATTCCTTCACAAGTGTGCACACAGTGCTTCTTGAAGATAACACACTGTCCCGAGCCTGGCTTCTCGTCTTCTGTATCACTGGGCACGTTGCAGAAAGAAAAAGAAAACATTTTCAGACATGGAAGAAGGAACTGGCTCCTGCTTGAGACATTTTCTCAAAGCTTGGCCCCTTGGAACGCTCTCGTATGGTGGTGCTTTGGTTTGTCTAGAGGGGGAGTTCAAACCCAAATGCGTCACATAGCAACAAGGCTGCCGGATTGCATAGCAACGAGGCTGTCGTCTCAAGAGTCCCTGCTCCATCATCACTGACTCAATAAACACCAGGAAACAGACTCAGCCAAGAAAGCTTGTCTGACGGTCTACGCCGAACCGCCAACAAACATGACAGTGGCCTTTTCCCCCTACGGAAAATGTCCCACTTTTCTTCACTCTACGTTTTTGCCTGTGACTGTAGGTCCGCGAGCATGCTAGGGTCAAGCATGGAGGTCACAGCGGCTTTGGGAAAAAGTCAGTGGAAAGTCGGGTGCATGGTATGAGGAATGTGATTCCAGGCCAGCATGAGGCCCGAAACAGCGCGCTCCTGCAGGGAAGCAATCCCCAGGGAGCCTTGTTTTGTCCTCATCGGGACAGAGTTGTCTGTGCACCTATGTAAACACGGAGCTTGGACACACATACACTCTTGCAGTACAGTAAGCCAAAGATAAGGGAGTGAGTCCATATTTCTTTCTAACCGCCTGCCCCAGCCCATCATCTAATATAATAAACCGCAAAACCGCAACTTTACCAATTTACTTGTCAATAATATAGTAATAATTACAAATCAGAGTAAGATTAATAGATCAATAGAAATAGGACTTATGTTTTAGTGTTTTAGTAGGCATAATGTTGTCGTGTTTATACAGTGATGAAATACGCGCACAACATGCAGTTTTTCCAGTACTGAGGACTTCTACTTACACCAGCTATGTCCAGTACGGCCCATGAACTCTCTGGTGTCTGCGTTCCACAGATATGTCTTCATGTCGCCTGCCTTCTCGTGGAGGGTCCTCTTGGGTTTTGGCTTAGGCTTCCACTTCTCAAAGTTCAGGTCTTCTTGCTCCAGGGGTTGATGTTCTATCAACTCTTCCTGAACCTCTTCCAAGGCCTCAGCCACAGCATGTTTGCCAGGTGCCAATTCTGCAGACTGGCACAAGGCAGACACAAAGAAGAAAAGAATGCTTATCTCATATTACCTTGCTCTATATTTTTGTCATGTTTTTGTTTACCTAACATTAAAATTGTTATACTAATACAAATTTTCCTTTTTATTGGGTAATTGTTTTTGTTTTTTACTGTATGTTGTCCGCTAAAGCAAAACCAGAAAATCGTGTTCCATCATGCCCCACCATGTTCCCTTAAATTGACCGTTGTCTTGACCCAGGTGGTCCTCTTTGGCAGATCTGTCCTCCTCAAGGTTAACCTTCCTGCTTGGAGCAACAGCTGCAGCTGAGATGGAGGGTCATGGCCACATCCAGATGTTAAACACTAAATCAGCATCAAGAGGCCACAAAAGATCCCCAGTGGATAGTGGAACCCCCTGGGGTTTTTTAGAATGTTACTTCCTTCATAATGTGGAACTCTTAAGAACTCTGAGAAATTATTTTTTGTGGTGTTATGTATATGTTCAGTTAAAATAAATTGCGGATGGATCTATCATACTGGAAGCAATCCACGTTATTTCTCTTCTGGATGAAAGAATTGTCCAAATGAGTATAGATAACAGTAAAGGGGTTAATTATTAAAGTATGTAAGTAGTCTTATGTTATATTAATATGAAACTTATAATGAAAAAAATATAATGAATTACGAACTTGAACCGATGCTATATGACACAAAATTTGTTCAATTGACAACCTATGTATTCTTAGGTATCCTTACCGGATTTGCTGTGTAGTTTCCATGGTGTTCTTCCTCAGCCCCTCCCGTTGTAGAATTGGGCTCCATGATTCTTCACATAGGAGAAAGGTACTTGTTAAACCAATCACATCTACTACTGTCCCCAAGGAATTAAATATGCACATCTTAAAAGTAGAAAGTTATGTAAAGTTATTTAAATCTACCAAAACAATTCTGAATATAGACTAAAAGGTATTGTCATACTCAATTGACTTTGGCACATCTCAGTGATGTGATTTCCTAAAAATATATATTTTTAAGAACAATTTGGACATACCTGTGTTCTTTTGCCAGGAAGGGAACGTTAAGTGTGTTGAATCCCTCTTGACCTTAAGTAGAACGAATTCTAAGTTGGTCAAAAAGTAATTTTTGATTTCATTAGAAAGTTTTACGCACACAACACAGCCGGGCACAGAGAATATCCTCTTAGACGAGCATCGCAGAGAGAATGAGTCCAGTGCATTCTGAAGAGGAAGAAAAAGAAGGGGGGGGGCAGTGGGCAAGTGCTACTTTTTTTCTGAAAAAAGTTTGGCAACTATACGCGGGCTAATGCATCGCATTCTATGCACGCACGCCAGCCCTATTTATTGTCTGTAGTTGAGACGCAAATCGCAGCTCTTAAAAAAAGCTTTATTTTCTATATTATTGCCAAACGTATGCTCTGTCAGATTTGTGCATAAAGCTGCATAACTGCAGTCTTATCAATAATCCTGAATATATTATTTCCTTCTAAATAACATTGCTTGTTTGCAAATTACATGCAACTGGGGAATTGTAAAGCTTAATCATGCATGGTGTCTTTGCATGTCTGACCGTGACAGACCCAACGTACATTGCCCATCATCAAAATGTCATAGCCTACTGCAAAGTTCAAGTAGTATTCATCACTTTTAACCGCTATCTGCACTCCAGTCACGTCTTTTAGCCCATCGAATGGCTATTTTAACATTTCATTTGTGAAATATTTTGTGGAGATTTCGCAGCAAACACAGTTTGCACATTTATGCCGATGTATTTGAAACTTGTTTTGGTTATGTTAGGACTACCTACACTGGGGAACGAAATATTTTAATCAGTTGCTTCGACTGTCCCTGTAAACCAAACATGTATAGCAGGAAGAACCGGCTTTAAGTGCCATGTATCCTTTTGGGTCTCAGGTACAAAATATGTGTACTTGGAACCAAACGGTGCTCCTTGGAACAAAAAATGAATCTCAATGGAACCAGAAAACGCGAAGGATTTCCCCAAAATTGGCAGTTAGCCGAATATCTTTGTTGAGCCTATTTTATTAGAGTAGCGAGGTCTTATTGGACCATCCCAATTTATTGTATTTCTCTTTAAAACAGCCTTATTTATTTATGTATTATATAGCCTATGTCAATGTTAGTCTACTTTTAACAACAAATGCTAATATGATAAAATTACCAGAATCTATGTCAAAAATGTGTAAATAATGTGTAGGTAAACAAGGCCAGGTAGATACATCAAAATATATAATAACTGATAACAATGAAAGAAGAAATATATATATAAATTGAATGATTCTATGGCAATTAAGCAATTTTAAATTTTGACATAGGGTGGCGCTCAAAGATCTCGCAACGGATTGAGTGGCCCGCGCGATCCCAGTCATGGGAATCATGCTTTATACAGTCCTTGCGTTAAACTAACCATGATCATGCGAGCTACTGTATTATAAACATAATAAAATAATAAAATAAGCAGGTGCTTATTTTAGGAGGGAGTTGTATTTTAATTGAAATAGTTATACTGGGATTAATTAGCAATGCTGTAATCAATGAGACACGAACTGGTGTGGGCCAATGTACCTGTCCTTAGAACTGCCTGGACATGTCGCCTGCTCGGGCAAATTAGCAATAATACATCACAACCACCCAAGTTGCGTAATATGAGCAAAACTGGCGGTGATAATGGGTATTTTTTATCCTCTTGATATTTATTTCAAAATATATGTAAAAAATCTAACCCTTAAGAAAAGTATAACGATTGAAAGAAAATAAAGACTCATCGTCAAGTAAATATTTGGCTCAAATCTGTGTGACACATAATTTTGGCAATTTTTTGTGCAACCTCCCTTTGCCAAGATTGCAGCTCTTAAAATGAATGTATGAGGTTGGAGAACATGGCAGGAATCTGAGACCATTCCCCAATTTCAGATTGAGGTCCAAGCTTGTGGACTCTCCACTTCAGTTCATTCCATAGGTTTTCTATGGGGTTTAGGTTTAAGGGATGGCCATGGAATATTTGTGTGGCCAGTTAAGCATTTTTATTTTTTATTTAAGGTGTGCTTTGGATCTTTATCATACTTGAAGATCCAACCACAGCCCAATTTAAGCTTAACAGAGGCAGTGAGGTTTTCATTTAATATCTGCTGGTTCTTTACTAAATATTCCATGATACCATGTATCCTAACAATTTGTTGAAGGCATTTTGAAAAAATTATAAAAAATGATAAAAAGCCTCACAACATTGAAGATCCACCACCATACCTTATAGTGGTGGTAAGGTATTTTTCTGCATGGATATCTTTCTGTCTATGCCAAACCCACTTGTGTTGTTTTTTTATCAAAAAGCTTGAGTTCGTTGTTTGATGTCAGCAAAGGATTTTGTTCTGACAACCCTCCAAAACAATGTGTGGTTATATAGGTGGAGTTATGTAGCTACCCACCTTGACAAAAGGAAGACATATGTGAGGATGCTGTGCCCTCCCTACAAAAGAAAAATGTAGACATCTCATGCACAAGGATTCTCAACGCGGGGGCTCCACAGAGCTGTGTACTCAGCACCCTCCTATACTCACTGTAAACCCAAGACATTTGGTTCATCAAGTTGCTCATGAACCTACAGTTGTTAGCCTGATTCGCAGTCTGAAAAACTAATATGATTGTACAGGCCCTAATGGCCATCATGGATAAATAGGCTACAGACCCTCCACCACAGCGCACAAATTACTAATTGGCTATATATACCACGGCTATCCGCAAACATGTTTATTTACAATAGCTAGGCACCCTATGCCAACACCTTAGGTGTGAAAGGCGAAAGCAGCCCCCCCCCCCAATTAAAATAGTATTTTATTCATATCACAGTCCCCACTGCCAGTATAAAAGAAATTATACAAAAATAATTGCGTAAATGCGGTAATGGAGTTGATTTAATAAATATCTGAAGCTAATGAGCAATATGAGTTATTGTCCTCAGTGTGACATGTGGTGTTACTGTCAGTAGAACGTGGTGCATGCGCAAAAATGTTATCCGCTGTTGAAAACGGATGAAAACAGTGCTTATTGAAATGATGTCAATAGACACTAATGTAGTCTACAAGAGTCAACCACAGTAGCGGCGCGGGGACGTCAGCTAGAGAATGCCACTGCAATCGAATATCCCGTCTGTATTGGCTCATTATACTATTGAAAGAGTATTTGTTCCGCGTAAAAAGTATCTCGTTTTTAACCTTGAATCATAATTGCTGGCCTATATCCTGCTTCGGCGATTAAATATGCCTCTCGTACAGAATCAAGCCGGAATAATTCTGACCGAAACTCCTATGGGTATGTGTGCGCAAGGTCAATGGTGTGGTTGCATCAAAAAAAGATAGGCTACTTGGTCAAATCTAAGCATATGTTGCTCCGCTATCTGGATGGGCAAGTGTAATGTTTGTAGCCTATTTGCTATCAGGCTAAATGACTGGTCTGTTTGTTATTGTAAAATGTGTCATATAAAGCCTACAATTCAATTAGGTGTTCGTGAGATTAGGATCTGTTATTTATATGATTATAATACAGTGAAATGTGTTTAAAATAGTAGGGCGGGGCTGGATTGTTATGTGAAAACTGTTAGTTTATTGTAGCGTTCATGGGTTACATTTTTGTGTTTCTTGTTTTGGGCCGTTGCTGCGACTTGCAGGTGCAGCCTGCAATGTTATTGGCTACAGTTAAAAACCACAACAACAACATAGTGTTCGTTTTCATATATATACTATTTTTTATTTGCTAACAGCATTCACACAACGTCCCGGCTACATTGTATTCGTGCTTCTGGAAAATTAATAATGTAAAGATTAGCTAACATGTCTTATGTAGGTTATAAACAATGTTTTGAGACTATGGTGTTCGTTTATGTACTTTTTAAGAAACACTATAGTAAAGTAATACTAATGTTTTGCCACAGTTTGCCACTAATGACATGGGTCATTGAATCATGAACACATGATGCATGATCTGGCAGGGGATGAGGTCACAAAATGTAATGCAATTTTGTAATTAGGCTTAGAAACCAATATGGGATCCAATAAGGCAAAGTGTTCTTGATATGTAAGCAACGGTGCATGTTCACATAGAGTCAAATTGTCCAGTTACAGTACAGTGTTTAAAACTGTTTGTCTTCCAGGATCATTCAAGCGGAGAAAGAAGAAGTCCATTATGGTGACGGTGATGTTACTTATTGTATCCATGCTCATCCTAATATTTGGACTGGCGGCCACCACCAGAACACAAAACATTACAGTTGGCGGTTACTACCCAGGAGTCATTGTAAGTCGGATCTAACATCCTACTGAGGCATTGACAGGGAATGCACACCAAGAACCCGCACATCCCAGATAAATTGGTTCACACATTTTGGTTCACTAGAAGAAGCTACAGACATTTCCAATGGAATGCTATGTATTTTTTCACAGTCTTCTGTTCTATTCAATACATGTTTGTGTAGTTGACTCAAAATGTTAACATTTTGTTACACACTAAACCTATCCTAGAAAATGAATATTTGCAACTTTTTGTAGTGGTGCTGTTGGTGTGATCCAGACTTTGAGCTGCATAGCTGTGTAAAAATTAGACGGCATACTACACCATCCATATCCAGAATAAGTGTAAAACATGCAGCTTCCTAACATCAATTACGTTTTTCTGTTGTGGTCTACTTCATACACAATAAACAGGATGAATAAGTGTTCCTTAGAATAAACAAATCTATGCTCATTCATCTGAAAAAGGACTAGTGAGTCAAATTTCAGTACTAGAATGGGTCAGGAATTAAACAATCAACCTGGCTAAATGATCAAGGTAAAGGTCAGACTTTACACTGTTTGTATTTTACCTGCATGGGCCATGTTTGAACACTTGAGCATTGTATAATTATTTATCTTCCTACTCCTGGAAGTGATCTTTATAAGATCTGAATCAATGGATGTACAACTGTATATAGATCAGTGTTAACCTAAAGATTTCAAGACAGGAAGAATTTGAAAAGGTCAATTTTCTATTACAGTAGTAGAATTGATTATTTCCATCAATTGCGCAATTTCCTAAGCCTGAATGAATCAACAAAAGTTAGGTTTGGTGTTCTGAGGTTGCTTTCTATTGTAACTTGTAAATTCATGTACCATTACGTCCAGTTTGGTCAGGGTCACTAACTGCACTCTGCTCTTTTTTCAGCTGGGCTTTGGCTCCTTTCTCGGAATAATTGGAGCCCATTTGATAGAAAATAAGAGGCAGATGGTAAGAGATGACATGCATAATAGTCTGTATTCTCATATCCATTTCAATGCTACAGGCATATGGTACTATGCAGACGTATACTGCTAAGAACCTAATTCATTCACATGGTAAAGCTACTTGACATGGAAGAACTACATTTACAATGCCTAAAGAAAATGTGTTTTCATTTATATTTTTTGTCATCACCTGAGAGTTAAATCTGCACAATGTAACTTTCCATTCATTTGTCCTGTCGGCCCAAATTGTCTGTATAATGTTTTGAAATTATTTTTTATATATATAATCAGGGAAAAAATATTTGATCCCCTGCTGATATTGTACGTTTGCCCACTGACACAAATTATCAGTCTATAATTTTAATGGTAGGTTTATTTGAACAGTGAGAGACAGAATTAAACCAATTCTTATTTTGTCCATAATATGCATTCGTTGCTAGTTAGATATTGTGAAATGTTAATTTTGTTATTCGACTAATTGTCTACATTTTTTATTATTTTGTATTATTTATGTTGACATTTTCCATCCCTGGATCCAAAATGCTAGTTCCTAAAGTTTACTAGTCCTAAAACACAGTTTTGGTATTTTTTGCAGTTACAAAGTTACATACATAAAAATCCTTATCAAAACATTTTAACATTTTAGTCAGTAAGCAGATGTTGTTATTCAGAGTGAATCACAGTAATTGTAGAGACATTCCCCTGGAGTAACTTGGGTTAAAGTGTAGGGCAGCAATGGTACATCTATTCATAACTTTATGGTACGGGTTGCTCTTCGTGGTTTATACATGAACGCAAAAACATAAAATATTAAATAAAAATAAATATAAATGGCTAGATGTGGAAAGCCTCTTCAAAAAAATCTGATTAATCTGAAAATATTTATTTGTCCTTTCTGAGGCTTTGCATAGGTAAACAACATTGTAATCATTGTTGGTACTTTGTTGGCCGTGCAGAAATTGTTGATGTGATTGTGCACCACTTCTGCAGAATCAGAAAGAGATTTATTGACAAGTAAGTTTTACCAAACAAGGATTTTTTTCTGGTCTATTGGTGTATGTCTTATTTGTACATAAATCAAAGAAATGTAAACATTTTTTACTTCAAGGTGCAGTTTGTGAACAGGTCTATGTATATAGGCTATATATACATTCACCTAAAGGATTATTAGGAACACCCGTTAAATTTTTCCTTAATGCAATGATCTACTCAACCAATCACATGGCAATTGGGGTGTGGTCCTGGTCAAAGCAATCTCCTGAACTCCAAACTGAATGTCAGAATTGGAAAGAAAGGTGATTTAAGCAATTTTGAGCGTGGCATGGTTGTTGGTGCCAGACGGGCCGGTCTGAGTATTTCACAATCTGCTCAGTTACTGGGATTTTCACGGCAGTCCTGTGGGCGAAAATGCCTTGTTGATGCTAGAGGTCAGAGGAGAATAGGCCGACTGCTTCAAGCTGATAGAAGAGCAACTTTGACTGAAATAACCACTCGTTACAACTGAGGTATGCAGCAACGCATTTGTGAAGACACAACACGCACAACGTTGAGGCGGATGGGCTTCAACAGCAGAAGACCCCACCGGGTACCACTCATCTCCACTACAAATAGGAAAAAGAGGCTACAATTTGCAAGAGCACACCAAAATTGGACAGTTGAAGACTGGAAAAATGTTGCCTGGTCTGATGAGTCTCAATTTCTGTTGAG
>JACXGM010022762.1:0-16540 GCA_016801145.1 Umbra pygmaea | reverse complement strand
GTACAGTCATGACTTCGATCTACACATGAATGATTCAATCTTCTTCTGCTCATTTAACCATTTTCAAAAAGACTAAACATGATGGGTACTATGAACACATATCCAGATATTGTTAAAATGAAAGGACATTCCACTTTCTTTTAGAACACCAATTCAATATTTCTATAATGGTTACTGTTTACTGTAAAATACCACTACAGTATCTGTGAACAATATTATATCTTCCGCCTGACTATGGGTTCTCTGACTTTCATAATATTAACATTAATATTGACAGATGAGCTCTGAGGACGGTACAGCGAAAACCAAACGCTAGCGAGGTGGTAGTGTGATGTGATGGGGCTGATTTGCTGCCTCATTGGAGGAACCATGAACTCTGTAGCTGAAGCAGCTCTAGGCAATGCAGTAAATAAACAGTCCAAAACAAGGTTCATGTTCAAGCCTAAACCAAGTTCAGAGATTGTGTCGGGGCTTAGGAAAAGAAGTTCATGCTCAATGATCCACTCTGGTCGCTAAAGTAAATTGGTTTGGTATTTCTCCACACTGAGAGAAACATCAACTGTTTGGTCACAGTCATTGAAGTTTAAGGCCGCACAACCAGTTACTATTTGTATTCTGGGAATTCCATTCATCATTAAATATATGATTAGTCTTGTTTCCTTTATCTGACATTAGGTTTTGAATGAAAAGTAAAAACATTTAACAACAAAAGGTGAGACGGTGGATTGGCTGTTAGACGATAGTTCAGTACATTATGTACTCATACAATGTGTCGCTGTTCTCACTGATGGGCTCCTGATGAGCCAACTTTAAATACTGTAAGTTTACGTTTAGGTTTGCACGGTACAACACACTGCTTCACTGTAACAAGTTACTCAAGTCAGAAGTGATAGCCTCTCCAGGGGGAAAGCAATGTTGGGGTCAGCGAAGCACAACCTGTGACGTCCCTGTTGACTTTGGCCTTGTGGGTTATAATATAGTGACGTGATGCAGGGAATATATCCTTTGTCGGCTTGAAATTGTAGGTATGCTTTCTGAAGCCAGCTAATCACATTGTAAATCATAGGTATTCGTGTCATGCTTTGGACGTCGAAGCTTCTGCAATAATTTACCAAAGTATATATACAATACTAGACATCGTCTATTGTGGAAACCCATATTGCAGCTCTGCATTGTCAATACTTCTTTGAAAGTCGGGGCAGGCTACACCTTCAATTACTTTAAGTGTTTCTTGTTTGTTTTTGTTGTTTTGCTTTCATGTCAGTGGGAGAGTCTAGGTACAGACATAGTGAGAGGTGCTTGCTAGTATTTTTTTAGCTAGAGTAAGGACATTCACCTTGCTTGATATGTGTATCTCATAAATAAATCATTTTCTTTCTTTTTTTTCCTTCTTCCTCAAAGGAGCATGTTGAATTTTGATGGCTTTATAAATCACTATTCTTAGTTTTTCTTCTCTCCTTCTGAAGAAATAGTTTTTTTTCTTCTTCTTATTTATCATCCTCTCTGTCTCTCTCTTTTAGATAGAGGCCTGCCAGATTAATTCAGCACAGCTTTAACTGAATTTGGAAGCACGTGGGAATAACCAGCGCTCTACAGCTAAATCAACATCAGACGCTAGCAGGTCCTCTGGGGCGCACGTCTGCGCTTCAGTGTTTTCAGTCAAAGCAGCCGTTCGCCGGGGCCCCGACAGGGCCCCTAATGTAATGGTGTCATCTTTATTCCGGCTACAGTCTGATGTAGCGTGAAAATCCAATCCTCAATTTCAACAGTGACAAGTGAAAGGTTTCGTTTAAAAAATACAAGGAGAGACTGAGATCACGGTATTAGCAGCAAGCGCTAGACAAATCCTCAGCTAAAACCAACCGAAGGTACGGCAGAGCTAGCATCATACTGTAGGTTGGACGGGACGAATAGTTGCGATGAGAAAGCCGAGAAGTTTGGAAATGGCTTTCCTAATCAGAAAAAAATCATCCCATTTGGGATCAGATGTTTGGGGTTGTTATGGATTGCCTTGATTAACATGCATTTCATTGGCCCACTAAGAACTTTGGGGAGACTACAAGATCCAAGAGGGCACATTCAAACTGTGTACTGTACACACCTTTTGCTCAGATGCACCTCACAGACCCAGTACACAGTGCTGCATGCAGAATGATTTTCCAAAATCAAATAGCGCCTGAAGAATCTTCTCGTTTCAAATCAATGTAAATAACAGCGAGCAGCATTTTTGTGTCTAGTGCCACCTCTACAGAAGCACCTTACTAACATGTGTTCTTTTTTTCATTATCCTCAAACAAAGCAAGGTATGCACGACTCAACAATTTTCTGTAACATTACACCCGGAAATGTATAATTTGCTTACTGGCTGGTTGAAATCTTGCTGCTCTTCTTTGTGTACGAATGGTTTTGATATTGCTGACAGGCCCAATCCGATTTCCTTCACTAAATCAAGTTTTACATAAATGCATGAAAAGGTTAGTCTAATAGGTTACACAAAATGCTTTTGCAACAACAACAGAAAAAGTTCTTCTCAATTGCACTCACTTGCCAACTTTCATTGTAACTTGCTTCGGCTCTCTCTCTCTGCAGGGTTTGCTATCAGTTGTTAACCACTACATTCTACTTAAAGACTCAGAATGACCCTTGACCCCAGCTGTCTTTCGAACAGATGTCTTGGAATGGATAAGTGTGTGTGTTCTTCTCTTCATCTTATTAGCGGAACAGGAAGTGCTTCTAGTTTGGATAAAACACAGACCAATCCTCGAAAGATTGTTAAGGTGGAAACTATATGTGACAGTAACTGCCAGACAAAATGGAGGAGTATGATGGATATTATTACATAAAACTTTGCCCACATGAAGTCACTTCCATTCTGTAGCTGTAAATCAGCCTTTGCGAAATGAATATTAAGGTAATAGGATATATAGAATGAAGTCTTATTGCTTAAGTCCCTATTCGTTATACTCACCACTTACTGTATTGTATATGAATATAGCACATGTCGAATACACTTGTGTATTCTTGCAGCACCATTACACTAAGTACAATGCAGGATTTGTAAATGTTCAAAGCGAGTAAAGGTGATTTAGATGTATGGCCTGATACTCAGCCCACTGTGTAAACAGCACTTTCAAGGTAAAATTGTCAATAACGGGCAACGTTTCACGCCTCGTCCTTCATCAAAGTATGATTCATTTCAAAGAACTCCAATCAGTTTTGTGTTAAGTCCCAAAGCAATTAATGGATTGGAGACAGAGGGTCTCGTTTGATATGGAGGAGGTATATTTGAGCTTAACCAGTGTCTATGAGAGAGCAGAGATTCACAGGTAAAAGAGATTAGATCAGTGCCAATGAAACAGTAGCTGTGATCAGACGTATAACGTGAGCACATAACACTGTGATAATTGGAGATTACAGGCCCAAATCACGGGGGCTTGAAGTGTAATGATGTGTTTGCATAAATCTCATGAGTAAAAATAATAACCATGGTCTTGCTATTATCCAGTTAGTCACACAGAGTAGAACAGTTGTTAGTATTTAAAAAAAAAAGTAAACATCAATCAACCCTTTGTAGGGCATTATTGTAATAGTGCACATAGTTTTAAGCTATTGCAACACCCCACCCCGAAGAAACAGTTGGCATCACAACTTAAAAAAACAAAAAACTGCCCCTTGTTTTCTCGTACAATTCCCAAAACACTCTGTATGCACTCTGCTGAAAAAAACTGAGTGGACTTAAAAGAAAAATGTGTGAACTAATAATCCCTCTGTTTTTTTATGATTGTGTATTCAGCCAAGCGATAAAGTGCATGAATATTCATGTGCCCAACGAAGTGTGAAAATGGCTTTGTTAGAGATACCAAACCCCGAGCCGATGTTTGGAACTGAGCAGACTCTAGGGAGGGGATTTGTATCTTAACCTGCCAAGATGGCTGCCACCGACAGCGGTGAATAATGCTAAAGGCCTGGCGGCAAGAAAACAATATAGCTGAATGTTGTTTCCTCAGCACCACAAATCTGCAGTGGTGGAAAGCATTGACACTGGGTCTGGCTAAACCACACACATTTCATCTTATTAACTCACCACACTCACCGAAGATAGGGATTCTTTTTTCACACTTAAATGCATTAATTTGAATCACAGTTTCAGTGCTAGAAATCTTAAATGCATGAATTTTAATCACAGTTTCAGTGCTAGAAATCTTAAACGCATGAATTTGAATTACAGTTTCAGTGCTAGAATTCTTAAATGCATGAATTTGAATCACAGTTTCATTGCTAGAAATCTTAAATGCATGAATTTGAATCACAGTTTCAGTGCTAGAAAACTTAAATGCATGAATTTGAATCACAGTTTCAGTGCTAAAAATCAAATCACCGATCGGTGGAAATGACAAAATGGGAGAGGGGCGGATGAATGAGGGTCAAATTGATTTCTGAAGCTTCTCTCCGTTCACTGGAGCAGAGGTACAGGATTCACACCCGCGCCCCTGAGAATCACATCTGTCTGCTAGGAGCCTGTCCTATTCAGGAGAGGAATAGATCCTCCAACCAGGCCCTGCTGGTCAGATTCCCTGCCATCACAGCCCCCACACTGGCCCAGAGTCCAGCCGCGGCCCTGCTAGTGTGCCTGTGTGTGTGTCAGTGTTTGCACAGGACAAAGAGAAAAGATTCACCTGGCAGGAAGACCGAACATGTGCATACACGTAGAACAGCGTTTGCGTCTGCTCTTTCGTGTGTGAGCTCGGCGCCAGCTGTCCGCTGGAGAACGTGGATGAGCCGTACCTGATAGGTTGTTCAGCTCGCTCGCCGTGGCCTTGTTCCAAGGACGGGAAACACACGGTGAAGGAGCATCGCAGCCTCCTGCCTGCTTGGCCATAGCCTGAAAGACCCCTGCCAATCCTGACGACCAGCTGCCCAGCACCCGACACTAAACACCCATTCCAAGACAACAGTGGAGTATAAGACTGTATTGACAAGTAAAAAAAATACTTCTTTCAAACTACTCATTCTGACCAGATACAAAGCAGGCAGCTGTCTGAAACAGAGAGAACGAAAATGTAGGTTCCATCAACAATTCAGTCGTAGCACAGGGAGACAGGTAGGGGGAGACAGAGAGTATGGGCACAGACAGTTGGCCGAACCGGGACTTGAATCCCAGTCACCAGGGGCCATATTTGGTCGGGAACTTTGACCTCTACACCAAACTCTGTCACAACCAGCTCATTCTTCATCAGGGGGAGCTTAACCACAGGATACTCTTCAATCGCTTTAGTGCACCAGGTGCAAAAGGGAGGGTTTACCATGGCCACATATTATATTATTGGCAAAATAGTTATGGATTTCATATAATCCGTATTTTTAGACTAGCCTAATGTGTCTGTCAAGCCTAGTGGCCTAAAGGTTCCCCATATAACGTCTCTCATACTAGTACACAGTCATGATGTCTGTATCCAAATGCCAATCACTTTGCGCTTGTTGGGTAATTGCAGGTTTTTCACCAGTAAAATCATTTCAGCAGAACACAAATTAATGAATGTGAACAAACATTGGGAAAAAATACATTTCTAAAGACATTCAACAGTTAGGCTGTCATTAGGCACACAATTCATTAGCAACACATGCAGTCTTTGTTGAAGGTATAGGCTACATTTTGTTTTCATGTGAATTTGCACACTTTATTGCAACATAAAAATAGTAAATTTAACTTACAGTTTTTAATGGCCTTTTGTTTTGTACAGTTTTCCAAGCACTGAGTTTTGTTGGGTGTGCTATTTTGTGATTTTTATGTATACTCTGCTATGTATGCTATACACTCACCAGCCACATCATTAGGTACAATCATGTCACAAAGCTAACATTTCAAACTGGTTTCTTGAACATGACAATGAGTTCACCAGTACTTAAATGTCCTCCATAGTCACCAGATCTCAATCCAATCGAGCACATATTGGATGTGGTGGAACAGGAGAGCTTTACATTATGGACGTGCAGCCGACAAATCTGCAGCAACTACACGATGCAATAATGTCAATAAAGACCATAAGAATGTTTCCAGCACCTTGTTGAATCTCTGCCATGAAGAATGAAGGAGGATCTGAAGGCAAAAGGGGGTCCAACCCGGTACTAGCAAGGTGTACCTAATGAAGTGGCCTGTAAGTGTATAAAGTAGAACAAAACAGTTTTTGTTCAAGAATGCTGCATAATCCGTTGATTCGTTTTTCATCAGATATTGTTTTAGGCAGAATACTCACAGCAGACCACGTCATTAGACCGTAGGTACCCCTGCCCAATATAACCCCTGCTGGTTAGTTGGCAAACATGGGCCCCTTATACCACCTATTAGAAAGCCACCAGTGCCGCAGATAGCAGTGAATGAAGACGTTATCCAGCATGGTAGTGAATGCCGGGCTGGGATGGAAAGATGACAAACTTAGAGGACGGAGGTAAAGGAAGGGAGAATGAGTGAGGGAGGACAAAGATGAGGAAATGATGGGTAAAGCCTGACACTCTCTCTCTCTCAGCCAATGAAAGAAAAGAAAAGAAGAGGGAGCGAGCAAGCGAGGGAGGGCCGAGACACACAAGAGGCTGTTTACCTGCATTGTTAATTCCGTTAGCCCCCTGGAAACCACTTGAATGGCTAACGTTCTCCATTTAGCGTTCTCCGTTTGTTTCCCTCCATCCACCCAATTTAAACAGATTGGACGACGGGAGAGCGATCCAACAGCACCTTTTAATACAGTTGCTGCTGAATTCCCAGTATACCCAAGACAGGCTTGTAAAGCAGAAAGAAATTCCAAAATGGCGATCAGTGATTTAATCGATTTAATTAATCGATTGACAGACAAACAATGGAGTGGCTCATTTGCCTGTAGTATAGACAGCACATTACAGTGTAGTGTATAAATATTTGGACTGAGACACACGTTTTGTGGTTTTGAGTTAACAATAACTTAGAAGTGCAGATTTTTGCCTTAACTTTAAGGGACACGTGAACTGTGTAAGGGATTACAGCCATTTATTTAAATAGCAAATGTAAAACCTAGACTCAACATAAACATTTACAGTTCTCCTGTTCAAGCACAAAGACGCAACCAATCACCTCCCTGAACCGTGCCGGAGATGATGTAGCGGTCTAAGTTCCCGAAACATCTACACATCTCCCCTGGCGTAGGGAGTTAGAGCCTGTCTGCGCCCCTCCTCTCCTCCTGTCCTGTCAATAAAAAAATAAAAATAAATCTTTAACACCATGTACTCCAACCCCGATTATATTCCAATGTGGAGTAAGAAGTAAAATGACAGAACTTGTATCTGTGTAGATATGGACTTTTCTGTGTATTTTTTTTTCAGGATTTGCAGCAAAAAGTGTTTGTTGGCTTGCAACAATGTTTGCTGTTACAGGACCACAGTGTTATAAAACCATGCTGTCCCAAGGAAGTAGACTAACTTGCACAAAAAATATGTTGTTTCAATTTAGCAAAACCCGATGTTCTACACTTGGTAGTAATTAAAAAAAGGCTGGTCTAAATTTGGACAAAACTTCCAACATATGTATGTGTATTGTCTTTTCGATGTAAGAATTTCCGTTAACTATTCCCCCCTTATAAGCCAGTGTATTTACACCAGTCAGTAAACGCTATGCTGAATGTCTAGAAAGCTGCTAGCGCTAAGAAGACAGGAGCATTCTACTGACATGTTAAACAGAGACACTGGGGCTAAGACAGAGGTATGGTCACAATGTCATTACCCAACACCTCCTTAGAATCATGCCTTCTGAGCCACGTCCCGAGACATCTATACACTGGCATCATACACGCCATGCTGTGAAATCAAGCTCCCGCTCAAACATCGGCTTTGCATAATGCCTACAATTTATGTTGGTAGAGTGATAGCATGACTGCTTCTCCCGCAATGAAACACAATCATACAATATGACCGCTGTTACAAATGCCCCTCCTTCCACACAGAATCTTCCAATTGCCAAGTATCCAATTTGTGGAAGCTTCCATTCAGAGAGTGGTGGTGTGTAGTAAGGGAGGCACATCCATGGCTTCTGATTTATTATACAATTTGCATGTAAAAAGTTCAGAGAATTGACATTGCCGGGGACTTGGTGAGGCAAAGGAGAAACATTAAAATATTGCCACAATAGTGCCGGAGACCTTTTCATTTACTACTCAAAACAAATCGGACTGGGGCAGGCAGAAAATAAATTCTGACTTGTAAGTAAATACATGTAATTGAAGCAGTGGAGTGTTGAAAATGCATCATGAGCAGGCCTCTTTCTATTATGGGGATATTTATCTTCCCTCCCAAACAAAAAGGCTGAGGGGAAAAAAATGCAAGAGGGTTGGGGGGAATGTGTTTGTTTGCAGAGCTCTGCCGCGTGTGTGTGCGTGTGTGCGCGCGTGTGCTTGCTGCCTGTTATCATTATGCGAGCGAGGGGCCAGGGCGGAAGGCACGGCGTACGATGAAGGGCAAACCTGGGGATATTGTGCGTGACATTGGGCGTCGGCAGGTGAGTAATGATCGCAGCTGCGTGTGCCGCACCAGCCTCGGAGGCAGTGGCGTTGTCGGCGGTTGTTCGCCGAGCTGTCGCCTGTCCTCCTGCGTCACCTCTTCATTAATAAAGAAGCTTTCTCCCTCTACCCTTACAGGCTGATACAGGTGCTATTACTGCAGCACTAAATGAGCCCATAATATTTAGCGTTTAAGGAATGAAAACGAAACAATACTTTTTTAATAAACACTTCATTAATTGATCATTGTTTGTTTCAGTACTGAAGAACGCACCACAGAGGGATTTATTTTCCTTATCTCGTAGCTCCAAGTCTGGTCAGGTTCATCCTCAGGTGCTTGGGCCAGGTCAAATCAAGGCCACTCCCCCTAGTCAGAATCACAGTAACCATTATTCTATGTACTAATCCCACAGAACCAGATCCAAACGCAGAAGATGACGCCCAGTAGTTAACACCCTGAGACAATTTACTCAGAGCTGTGCCACCAAAATGTCCAGATACAGGGGCAAATCGGAGAAAGGATTCAAGAAGGGGAGGATGGGGGGGCTCTAATTCCTCCCCCAGCATAATGACACTGGAAATGCAAGGCGGATGGAGGGTGAGGAAATGGGGCGTTGTGTTATCAACCCTGGCAACCCTGCAGCCGGCGAGCGTTGTTCCCTCACGCACGCCGTTACTTTGTAAATATTGCGGGCACCGCAGGTAGCGGGTCCATAAATGTCACTCAAGAGGGGGCGTAATTTCATTTTGTTTGGGAATAAATAAAGCCCTCATCCCTCAAACTGATTACGTGCCCTCGGAATCTTTTTCGGCTTGACTCCCGCTTTGATGAAACGGCGCAGGGCTTAATGACACCGTTGATTCATACCCAGTGGGGATCAGAGGGGAGAGGGAAACGCTCAATCTCAGAGAGAGCGAGGAAGCCGTTGACTCTCTCCCGTCTTGGTCGGATGAAGAAAACGGACGGAAACGGACAGAAACGGACAGAAAAACAGCAATACTTCTCTTTGGGTCATGAATAAGTCATATCATCCAGCCTGATATATGAGAGAATATATACAGAAAGCTAATTACCATATTTTCCATTAATCGAGTGAGGGAGAAGTTATTTCTTTGACAGGTCACTTTCAACTGCAGTAAATTCTGTAATTATGGGGATCTATTCTTGTTATTCTTGTTTGGCAAGACAGTAACTGGTCTCCACAATTGCCTATGTTCTCTGGGTTTATAAGCATCCAGAGAACTCTGGTTGAAGGCTGATAAAAGTGTTGTTGCTGAGCTAGGTTAGCTTTTAGTCCAAAAACACACACTTTAATAGGAAAAGTCCTGCAATCCTCTCTAGCAGAGTAATGTAACAGGGAAGTCAGAGCCTTGACTTGTGCTTTCAAAAGAGCAAGGACTCAATTCACTGATCTGTCAAGTGTGTCACAGTTCATTTGAGTCTTAACAACAAGCCAAAGGATCGGCAGTTAATGTCGATAAACGGACGCCTCGATCCAAGTTTCAAAAACCGTGCCACATCTGCCATGTTCGCGCGCATGAAAGAAAGCACCCATGAACTTAGCATGACTTCCCATTTAGGAGCGTCAAAGTGGCGCTTGCAGTGATTCAGGAAGCCCAGGCTTTATTCGGCTAACCCCCACATCGATCCAAATCAAGCTCTGGAAGGAAGCAGTGGGCGTTTGGAGCAGGATTGTCTTTGATCACACGGTGGACATGACATATTCAAGGTAAAGCCGTCGCCCAGAGAAGAGAGCAGTAATAAGAGAGAGAGAGAGGCAACACCATGGCTTTTCCCTCGCTCCCCAGAATGCACTGCCAACAGAGAATCCTTGTTCTGGTTTTAACTGACAAAACATGTCAAGTCACTGGGTGCTTGGAATCGATCCTTGACCAGATTGAAAAATTAAATAAAGATGATTTTCTTATTCTCCTTCCCGAACACATATGGCCGATCTTCACAATCCGTGCCTGGTGTATTTGTCCACTTAAAGGGGCAATCTGCAGTCGGAACATCAAAGTGCACTCACTGGCATTGTGTTGGTGACGTGTTGAGGGATCGCGCGGATACGTAATAGACTTTGGAAATTTACAGCCAGAGCTTTCCTATACAGTGATTGTTAACATTTAGTTTGTCTATGAAAAAAAAGTTTTAAAAAGCATATGGGTTCAGAGAGTGTATGACAGCAAAACTAGGCAATGAAGCATATCCTTCAAGAATTAATGGGCAAATATTAAAACATAAATCCAGAACTGTATGTAGAAACTGCCAATCTCCCCTTTAATTAAAATCCTCATGCTTTTCTGCAGGCGTTTACCAATACTTGATGCATTGGATTAGCAGCCGCACAGTCGGACATAATTTGTTTTTAATAAAACATTGCAGGATTAAGCTGATGGAGTTTGCTGAGATCGAGGTACTCCTTATGTCTTGTAAATGCTAAGCACAAACAAGGCAACAAACGCTTTGACATCTTTAATAGGCATTTAATTGCCCTTAATATAGAACAAATAATGATAATAACAGGGATTGCCAACTCAAATAAACCTACAGTAAATATAATGAAAATGCACACTACGATAAAACAGCTTTGCCTACATGTCTGGATTTGTTTTTCCACTAATTTGGGGTGAAATTGCTGGATATAATTATTAATTAGTGGTCTTAATGAGAAGTTTTATAGGTTTCCACAGTATAAAGCGCATAAAAGAACAGCGTCATCACTAATTCAACATGGCAGGCCTGTAGAACACCATCTGCTGCTCAAGAAACTGTTAATAAAATCACAATTATCTTTTTTGTAAGCACTTTATTTAGAATAAAATGTGAAAATTAATTAGTCGGGGGTGTAGTCTACCAGTAAAGCAACAGGAAGTAAACACCAAATCACCAAAAACAGACAGACGGATAAACAGTCAGAAAAACAGACAGACAAGCCTTTGATTTAACAAACAACATTCTGCATTCAAACACACCGAATGTGCTAATGATAATTTCAGGTTTCATTGCAGATGATTTGAGACAATGCTTTCCCCCCCAGTTTTATAATTGTGTCTCACATCCCCTTCCGCGCATTGTTTAATGAAAGTACACTGTTAGCGTAGCCTCGCTCTCTCATCACAACAAACACAAAATCAGCTCTGCAAAGGGTTTTTGCACAAGCCCATAATTGCACGGTACACCAACAGCTGGCTACCGACCACCGGGAGGAGAGGAAACTGGCCTTGATAAAAGTTGAGCAGCCAAGCTTATTCGTGATCAATATGGCTGGGGCCACGAAACCACTATTTACATTGTTGTTTCATTTCCCATTGAGAACGTTACTGTTATTATCTACAACCACATGTTCTCTGCTGGAGCACTTTGAATCCTCCTCTGAAAAAAACAATCCTGAATGACCAAAGTCGGGCCAGATCATTTAGTTAATCCCCTTTTCCTAAGACCTTGAGACGTTTAATTCATGCTGATTCTTCCCCCTGTCCTCACTGACAATCAATACATACCGTTTCAGCACTTTTCATAGCCTCAAAACTCCAACGAAAAGCCTCTCTCCTCATGTCTTTACAGAGAAGCACACATTATCCTTCATACTCTGGGATATTCACACCCATACTGAATGCACATGTCAGATGCAAACACAAATGCATAAACACCCTATTCTTTTCAAAATCAGACAGACAACACTCACATAAATACTAAAAGCCATATCAATGCTGCTCAGACTCAACACCAGTCTTAATCCTTGCCAGTTTATGTTCCTGCTGTGCTCATTGTACCTCACACTCTGTTTATGTTTTTTTTTCCAGGAGGAGGAATCGTCTGTAGAAAAGGAAAGAAGTCAGGAGGTTGGGATATTCATGTTTCTATCAGTCTCCGTGAGGCTCTTATTTATGAAACCGATCAGAGAAGTCCCCTCAACACCGGTCATCCGCATGAACCTTATCTTTTTAAGACAACAACTAAAAAAAGGTGCTGCACAAGAAAAATTGCCAACCAACCATTAAGATGTCGCAACGCCAACCGTCTGTTTTTTAGCGGGAAAACAAAGTCCTGTCCGGTTTAACCTAGGAGAACCGGAAGTTTAATGGAAAATGCGATGACATTGAGGGTAGGGAGATTAGCCACTCCAGCGCCGTTTATTTCCCACTTACGAGGTGGAGAGGGGGCGTAGAGGGGGCGTAGAGGGGGAAGGAGACCGCCACTTAAAAAAAGGGGGAGGCAAGAAACGGAAGTGGCTGATAATTGTCCTCTTTAGCATGATTTATGGACCATAAGTTCTTTACTGTTACGGTACCCCTTGGAAAGAAAAAAGAATAAAGAATCTATTTTTATACTTTTAATTACCCGTTCCCTGGCCATGATTCATATATTGACAGGGATACACTGGGGCAATCACTTGTGTCTCCTGTTATTTAATGAAACATGGGGGACCCACATACTGTATGCGTAACAACATTTGCGGTAAACAACTACTTGAATTAAACATGCTAGTTGCTCAGAGAGTTCAGGGCCCTAAATGGCTTCTGGAAGATTACCCCGCACATTTCATTTGCAAAATGCTTTGCACACCAAGCGATAATTGATGATGGTGTAATGAAATAGCAGGTAGAACTGTCACTGTGTTTATTGGACAAAGTCAATAACATCTAATGTAATGCCCTGCTGAGTTGGAGTTTAGAAATAAAATTATTATCAATTTCAGTAGTGGAGGACAGCCATTTTGTCGGAGCATCGCAGAGTTAATGCAGGTCTCATGCAAGGCGAGCTTATGAAACAAGTTTCCGTGTATACTTTTCCTCATAAGACCCAACACTTGCAAACAAATGCATGCTGGGTAATAGGCACATCTCCCAGCATCTGTAAACCTATTGAAACAGCAGGTTTAAACAGATTGACTTCCACTCCTTTCTCCCTCCGTCTATTCACCTCCTACTTTGCAGTGAAGTGTGAGGACAACATGCTGGAGCTGGAATCACAGTTCATCTCCAGAAGGACACTCCTCCATCTTCCTCTCTCGTTCTTTCTCTCCTTCAGTGTTCCGGCTTGTCCGCCTCTCCGCCGTATCAGTGATTCATGTCCTTCTGCAGGTAAACGTGCTCCCATCAGCATTCCTTTGCTTCTCCGAGACGTAGATCCAATTCCTGGAGTGCATCCTTTGCTTGCTACACTTCATAGCTCAACTACAGCCTCCTCCTCAGCAGCTGCTACGCTACGCTACACTGCAGTGACCCTATTCTCCCCCTTCCAAAAGCTGGCTTTAAATGAACACAGAAACCAATACAACCGACTTGTGTGAGGGAAATGTGTTCAAAAAGACATTAAGCTGCTACTACACCAGTGGTTACACTTTAATTAGTTTAAGCCGCTGTTAAACTGGTAGTTACACTGTAGTAACATTAAGCTGCTGTTATACTATATGACAGTGTTTAATTTATTTTTCACCTTTATTTAACCAGGTAGGCCAATTGAGAACCGATCCTTATTTGCACTGGCAACCTGGCCAAGATAAAGCATAATAGTTCAAGACAACATAGAGTTACACATAAAATACATAAAGTACAAAATACTAAATGCAGGATACTCAAAGTATTCAGTAGAGAATCTATACACAGCTTTTGCAAGTGAGATCTGTATAGAGAGGTACATAAGTATGCCGATGTGGCAAGGCAAGGGATCAGTAACACCGGAGCACAACTGCTTAAATGATACTGCAGGTAACGTAAAGAAATTACTTCAGTAACATGTAATAACTGGTACAAGTTGAATTGATTGTCCTGAAAAAATGAAACACGAAACTCTTTGCGTAAGGCTCAGTAGAGCATGCAGGATAAGAGCCCGACGTGGAATATCTGATTCTATTCTACACTGACTCAAGTGGAGTAACAATCCTATCAGGTTTCTTGGACAACATCATCAGATAGCACACGTGTACCTGTTCCTTGGTTTTACGAACGCTAGGTCGAGACAGCGTGCCCGTGTTTTCCTCTTCGTGCTATCAGGTGGCATCGGCCTGTGACTGCACCAAGCACAGTAACCTCCACCTTGGTTTATCTTAGTAGCGATGAACCCTGTTCGTTTATTTGGCATCCAAGCCTTCCCAGGAGGGGTTATCAAAAGATATCAGATCAAGAAATCTTAGTTTTGTGTCAACAATAATAAATGCCTACCCACACAATTATCTATTGAGATATAAGCATTTCCATTAAAACGTTTCCTCAAAGCAATTTCTTTATTTTAAATGTAACAGACCATTAACATTCTAAAAGAAAATGTCAACACAATTCTAACATTAGATTGTTTTCATATACTGTGTCAATGAAGGTGAATTAGTACTAACGTAACGTTTACACCTAATGAGAGATTTTATTATTTTTCATATATTGAATATCACGATACATTCACCATACATTGACTTGTGAACACTGTAGCCTTTCTTAATCCGTGTCAATTAATTGATGGTCTACAAATCAGGACAAATCACCTGGTGGTGTACCAGCTAGGTTTCATCTAGTACCATGACCGAAGAATAACTTTGTATGAGCTGAATGAGATTGGATTGACATTAGCAGATATTGCTGGTGTCACTCTGTCAATAATCTTAGCCTGTAGGAGTGAGCCACGAAGACCTTTCCTCACAGATTTAATTAGCCGGCGGCTCAGCTAACCTAACACGGGCATTCCTCTGACCGGCACGGCCTGACCACAGGAGACGACTGGTCAAAGACCACAGGGTGGCCGACACCTAAACTTTGAAGATTGATTACAGATGATCCCTGTGGATCCCACTGGATTTCATGGTGGATTTAACCAAACCCACCCCCCCCCCCACAGTAACCCAGTAGATATCTCTGAGCACATAACACCCAGGCCAGGCAGTGGCATTTACACACAGAAAGCTACAGAGAATAATGTCTGGGTTCAAACACGCACCGCATCCGTTCAACGCCCTGGACGACGTCCACACCGATCGGAGGAATAATCGTTTCCCACACTGGAGGAAATACGTCTTGCGGAGTGTTCTGAACTAGGAAGTGAAAGTTCTGAATAAGCAACTTCACGTGAAAGTAGGTTGTTTACATTCTGAAGTGAATTCAATAACTCGTAAACACATGAAACGCTTCGAGAGATGGGAGAGAGAGCTGCCAACGGTTGCCAGCTACAGCTAGGCTAATTACAGGGAACCAATCATTTTTCTTTGTTGGTTTTAATCATTTTTCAGAGCAGATCCCATCACATTGTTTTCAGCCCGTGTCAAGATTTACCCACGTCTCCCCGTCATTAATGTCAGCAGTTAATTAGTGGGTAATATACAGTCTGCCTAGCGACAGATGACTGGACATCAAATGGATAGCTGAAGGAGACATCTAATTTGGTCCCCATTTCCTCATCTCCACCCCCCTCCGCCCGTTGGCCATCCCTCTTCTTCCTCCATTCAAGCTGAGATTCCATGGAGAGTCATGCTGCCCCTTCCACACGTTGGCTGTGCTCCGGCCTGTGGCAACATTACGTAACACCTGCTGCCCTCCAGGGGCCTAAACTGGACCAGATTACCCCCACACCCCACACGCACATACAGTACTCACACAGCTGTACCTTGTATACGTGTAAACACTGTTCACTTCTCATTGATCTATTCCATGTCTACCAGAGTCTGTATTTTACCTTGTCTTTAGATGTGTAACTTTTACGCAAATAAACTTTCTATTCCTTTTTTTTATTAAAATTTGTACCTGACGGACTCTCCAATTTACAAGTCGAGGTACAAGCATTTTGCAAGATGCACAACATCTGCTATGATGTGTACATGCAGCCTATTAATCTTGAAAATTTCAACAGACACTGCATGTAAAATACAAAACACACACAATCACTGCTGTTTTCAATCCAGAAAAAGCCCCAAAATCCCAAATGAACAGTCCCTCCCAGCTGCATGCGGAATGAGGTGCACACTCTGGAGAATGACCTGTAACCATTGAGACTGAGGTGCCCACTCTGGAGAATGACCTGTAACCATTGGGAC
>JACXGM010022761.1:0-16541 GCA_016801145.1 Umbra pygmaea | reverse complement strand
CTACATTCATTTTCCTATCTCCACAGTCGATTGGATTGCCACCGTGACGTCAGCGTGTGAAAATTCCCCGCGAAATTTCAAATCTTGCTCTTACACTAGCCAGGCATGTATTAAACATATCTCACTGTTCTACAAATGTCTGGGAGAAGCTACTAGCACCTCCAGATCGCTGTAGGGTGAAGTATCCCTTTAACATTTTTGTAATTTAGTAGACACTCTAATTTAGTTTGACTTAAAGTGTCAGTCTACACTTCAACCACATAGCTATTTTATAATATCAAATCCAAAATGAGTACAGAACCAACATGGATCAATGTCGAAATACTTTTATATACTGTATACAATTATGTATACCGTACATAGTTGTTCACCCATCCGAAAGAGAATTCAGCTGCTTAATGTACTAATTACCTACGTCTCCAATCATACTGTAACCGTAATCCATGGTGCAGTGCAGAGATGAGACAAATGCGCGAAGGGTTGAAGGATAAAACAAACATAGTTTAAATATGAGAATACACATGTAGAAATCAAATAGCCTTGAGGTGCAATACAGTAACTCAGATTTTCACACTGGCACACGAACATACTGATAGACAATCCTGGACAACTACAAACACTAACATTAACACTAAATAGATTGATAATTGGAATACTGGGTCCTCTGTCTGTTCACACAAAATAAAAAAGGCCCAGTATATATACACTAGAGAACGTAAATACTGGCCCCTTTCTCCCCTTTTATGAGAAAATGGGGTGCCTCAAAAGTTTAACATTTGGGAGCATGATATGAAAGAGATGTTTAAGAGTACAAACGTTCATGTCTCGGTGGTATTCTTTTGCCTTGCTGTAGTAATTAATAACTAATTACCAAAAGACGAGAAAACTGCTGCCGCAGTAATTAGTTAGTTAAGGAAAAAACAAGGTTCAGTAATAAAGTGTTCTGTACATTAGGATGCATTCATACCACAATTGCAGACAAAGAAAACATGAATGCACATTCACAGGAATACAGTACATATTTAAAACACAAATATTAATCATGTTGGCTGGTGTTCGCATAATAATCTCCCTTTCAAACAGCTAGGAATTGGCCCTGTGTCATAGTGGCTGTACATTATGAACAAATGCAGACCACATACAGAAACATGAACACAGTACTTGTAGAAATAGGGTTTTTAACATAGAAATATAATCTATAGAAAGGCCATTGAGCTGCTTAGCATGGTCAATAGATTAGTACACAACAAAATGGCGATTGTAGTTAGTTGTCACGGTGACAACATGCAAATCGGTTTAATGCGGAAGTAAGCCACTAGATCTTTGCAATGGAACGGTACACATAAAAATGGCTGCCGCTCTGACCATTCTGCTACATTGATTCTGCTACAGTCACTTTTGAAGTGACTAATATTTGGCCTTACAGTAGATGTGTTATATGTTATTTATAATATAATGATGAGGAGAATCACTGTCATGAAATCACTGTTGATTGAAATCACAGTTGAGCACTGTGGTTTGGTTGACATGGGGGACAAATCATGAAATGGAGCACAAAAATATAACATGGTACACAATTTTCAGGGACTCTTTTTTTTCTCTGTAGCACGACTTTGACAAACAGTGGCCAAAATCATGGACTGCATCTTAAAGCATTACAAGATATTGGCCACTTGGACTGCATCTTAATGATGCTTTTGTTATAAACTGATTTCCCAAACTAATAATCCCCTTCGACAATGAGCTAATAACTGGCCATAGCTATCTACGCACTAAAATGATACAGAGCGTACGTTTGCTCGAGGTTACCTACAACTCTTATTTGTAAAGGCAGAAATTAGTAAACTATATTCCCAAATCCATAACAGCAAATTGGCAAAGAACATGCAACCAAAGACAGAAGATAAGACCCACAATAAAGTGCCCCAAACGTTCTGGAAAACTGGGACTATATTGGCATATTGCTTACTCATTATCGACCGGTGTCGGTATTTATCCAGAACCCCATTCATGCTTAAAGGGAAACCAAACTGGCCATAATTCCCAGTGTCCATAAGGTGGTGCGCTAAACTCAAATATAAATCACAGAATTCAAACCAAACAACACACAGTCTAAATAATATTATATCATGCCACAATATTTAAAAGTTCTCATATGTCGTGAAAGTAACCCCCGTTTAGACCGGAGGGCACCCGAAGTGCCACCAGCAGGCACAAACAAGCATGGTAGGGTGGGAGGGGAGACCCACCGTCCCTGACAGAGACCTACTCCCACAGGCCATAGTAGCGCCCAATCAGGCACCTGTGAATGAGGAGGATCCACCGGTGGGTCATTTTTCTCTGAGGACACCAGTGGTGGCATTGCAAACCCTGATGGTGGCGTAGCAAGCCCCGATGGTGGCGTAGCAAACCCCGGTGACGGCGTAGCAAACCCTGGTGACGGCGTAGCAAACCCCGGTGGTGGCATAGAAATCCCTGGTGGTGGTATATCAAACCCCGTGGTGATAGCAAACCGTGGTGGTGGCCAGTGTTACCACAGTTACTTTGAAAAAGTAATCTGATTACTGATTACACCCTTTAAAAGTAACTAAGTTAGATTACAAGTTACTTTATTAGTTATATTCAGCAGCTGCCGACAACAGCAGCTGCCTCAATATAAAAATGACACCCGGTTTTGCCACTGACTTTATTGTGAGAGGCAAAATACATGTTGTTATAAAAATAAAATAAAGACAGTCTTTCTTGACCTAACATATTTAACTATTTATAATAAATATTGTTTATAAATGAAACTATTATTTTATTTAATGTTTTTTTCAAATTAGTAGTGTTTTAATTCACTGTAATAATCATTGTTAATTCATTATAAAGCTAGTGAATTGTAACCTAATGCAGCTGTGTTGTGTGTAAAGAAACAATAAGAGTATATGATATAATTTTTTTTTACATAACTTTTTATTAAAAAGAGTAACAAATACATTGTACACACAATTTAGTTGAATATATTGTCAGTGTCTCATGTGAAAACATTATTAATTTAACATTCACTAGATTCTCTTTTATCCAACAATAGACTAATTATAGCAACACATGAACATGGACACACTACCTATCTATGCAATGAATTAACAATGATTATTATAATGAATTACGAGGGCTATTTTGAAAAGGAATATCTGAGTTTGTATTACTGGCATAATATAGTGTTGCCAGGCAAACGGGTCTTGCCTATAGCTAGCGCCGGCTCTGACTCTCCTCATGCTGAAAATGTGATTTGTCGCATACATGACTTCACTCTTCTAGATGCAAGAAGAAAGCAAAAATATATATTTTTACTAATGAAAATTACAAAAATAGTAACGCACAGTGACTTTGATAAGTAACTTTAATCTGATAACTGGTTTGGAAATAGTAATGCGTTAGATTACATGTAACTGAAAAAAGTAACTAAGTAACGCATTACCGGCATCTCTGGTTGTGGCGTAGCAGACCCTGTTGGTTGAATGGCCACAGGCTGCTGAGTGGACTTCTCCTCCTTCAACCAATGAAAGAACAACCCAAGCACTCTGCCAGAGGAGGTGGGAGCAGTTCCTCAAGCCACTGCTGGAGGAGGTAGGAGGAGCTTCTCAAGCCACTCTGAAGGTGGTGAAAAGAGCTCCTCAGGTGGCCATGATGGTGGTGGTTCACGAAGAGGAGTTGTAGCCCGCGCTGGTGTTCCATGGCTCCCACAATCACCATAGCTCCCCCAAAAAATCTTCTTGGGGTGACCCTGGTTGTTCCTCCTCCTCTACCTCTTTGTGCACGGCTGTAATAATCTCCCACTGAGGGCAGGCAGCGAGAGCGTGGCAGATTCCTCCCGCTTGTCTCCTTAAGTGGCTGTAATGGTGGTGGTTCAAGAGGAGGTGGTAGCACAAGCTGGTATTCCAGGACCACCACAACCATCATATTTCCCCCTGAAAATGTTCTTGGGGAGACCCTGGTTATTTCTCCAAACCAGACAATAATATATATATATATATATATATATATATATATATATATATATATATATATATATATATATATATATATACAGTGCCTTGCGAAAATATTCGGCCCCCTTGAACAATTCGACCTTTTGACACATTTCAGGCTTCAAACATAAAGATATAAGACTGTAATTTTTTGTGAAAAAGCAACAACAAGTGGGACACAATCATGAAGTGGAACGAAATTTATTGGATATTTCAAAAAAATTTAACAAAGAAAAAACTGGGAAATTGGGCGTGCAAAATTATTCAGCCCCCTTAAGTTAATACTTTGTAACACCACCTTTTGCTGCGATTACAGCTGTAAGTCGCTTGGGGTATGTCTCTATCAGTTTTGCACATCGAGAGACTGAAATGTTTGCCCATTCCTCCTTGCAAAACAGCTCGAGCTCAGTGAGGTTGGATGGAGAGCGTTTGTGAACAACAGTTTTCAGTTCTTTCCACAGATTCTCAAGTGGATTCAGGTCTGGACTTTGACTTGGCCATTCTAACACCTGGATATGTTTATTTGAGAACCATTCCATTGTAGATTGTGTTTTATGTTTTGGATCATTGTCTTGTTGGAAGACAAATCTCCGTCCCAGTCTCAGGTCTTTTGCAGACTCCATCAGGTTTTCTTCTTCCAGAATGGTCCTGTATTTGGCTCCATCCATCTTCCCATCAATTTTAGCCATCTTCCCTGTCCCTGCTGAAGAAAAGGTGAGAATGGTGTGTTCAGGGTGATAAGCTGTGTTGCTTTTACGCCAAACATAATGTTTTGCATTGTTGCCAAAAAGTTAGATTTTGGTTTCATCTGACCAGAGCACCTTCTTCCACATGTTTGGTGTGTCTCCCAGGTGGCTTGTGGCAAACTTTAAACAACACTTTTTTTGGATATCTTTCAGAAATGTCTTTCTTCTTGCCACTTTTCCACAAATGCCAGATTTGTGCAGTATACGACTGATTGTTGTCCTATGGACAGACTCGCTCGCCCACCTCAGCTGTAGATCTCTGCAGTTCATCCAGAGTGATCATGGGCCTCTTGGCTGCATCTCTGATCAGTCTCCTTGTATGAGCTGAAAGTTTAGAGGGACGGCCGGGTCTTAGTAGATTTGCAGTGGTCTGATTCTCCTTCCATTTCAATATTATCGCTTGCACAGTGCTCCTTGGGATGTTTAAAGCTTGGGAAATCTTTCTGTATCCAAATCCGGCTTTGAACTTCTCCACAACAGTATCTCGGACCTGCCTGGTGGGTTCCTTGTTCTTCATGATGCTCTCCGTGCTTTCAACGGACCTCTGAGACACAGAGCAGGTGCATTTGTACAGAGAATTGATTACACACAAGTGGATTCTATTTATCATCATTAGTCATTTAGGTCAACATTGGATCATTCAGAGATCCTCACTGAACTTCTGGAGAGAGTTTGCTGCACTAAAAGTAAATGGGCTGAATAATTTTGCTCGATGAATTTGTCAGTTTTTATTTGTTAAAAAAGATTGAAATATCCAATAAATTTGGTTCGACTTCATGATTGTGTCCCACTTACTGTATATATATATATATATATATATATATATATATATATATATATATATATATATATATATACATATCATATACATACATATATATTTATTAATATTAATGTCTGGTTTGGGGAAAAAACCTGTGCTATGTATATATATAACCCTGTTATCTAATGCTCAAATGAGAGAAAATGGAGGGTAGATCAGCAACAATGACCTAACTCTCTAACAAATTACCTAAACACTCACAAGATATATCAGATAATAAAATAAGGTTGTACGTGTGGTTGTATGTGCAAAGACTAGGGAGCTTTAAATTAACAGGTTGGAGCTAAACACAGGCAAAGTCCCTGTGGAAAACTTCAGTCTGGTTTACACTTGGAATTTATTTTTCACCAAGAGAATAAAATAGGAGGCCAAATCTTGAGATGTTAACCAAAATTAAGTGAATGTTCCAGAGTGGCCTAGTTAATATATGTACTTAAATCTGTTTTTAATAAGCGATGGTAAGACTTAAAAATGGCTCTCTTGCCATTATATTCAACACCTTCACAGATCGTGAATAATGGGAACATAATTCACAATCCAGGTGTGTTAAGCTCTTAGAGACTTACCCAAGAAGATTACTGCTGTTATTGAAGGTATTTGTGCCTATAGGGTGTTGACTACTTGATTCAAATTATATTTGTGTTTAACAATTAAATCCATTTTAATCTCAGTTTGGAGTGCAAATAAATTTGAAAATATCCAAAGCACAGCAGATCCACTGTATATCTCAATACCTCAGTTTCCTATTCCTACTCTGGCCACACACACACTTACAATAATACATGTGTTGAGATAATGTGGCCTGGAAACCAAATTCTGTGCTCACTTGATTAAACACTGGAATTTTGTGCAGTGCCCAGAAATGAGGTTAGCATGGTTTGTCGGCTGCCAGTTTGGAAGTGCACAAAAGGAAAATGGGAAAACATTGAGTCTGCAGTACACATGCTTCTCAAAGGGCTTGATGAATGTTGGTGTACGTCACTATGGGTAATACAAGGTAGCTATGGACTCCAAATATGGCTGGTGGAGTGTTGTTTGGGGTTGTAATGACCTACGTTGAAGAGAGAACCCTGTACAGGGCCCCTCTCAGGGGGAACACACCTCAGGCTGTAGCTAGTCTGCTGCCTTCCCTGCTTTACTGATGATGAATTCAGTCCTGTCTGTCACAGGCTGTCCTTTGCTACAAAAGCTGAGTGGTCATTTATCCCTGATACGTCACTAACAACAACATTTTTTGTCTGTCTGACCAGTGATCTATATATTGTACGTATTTTTTAATAACTAAAATTTGTTGTGATTAAAGTTTGTACTGCACAGGGCTTGCATCCGGACATTGTGACCGGCAGGATTTTGTTTTCCCAGACATTTGAAAAAAATAACGGATATATATATTTGCAATTAAAAAGTTTCAAATTATTTTAATTGTCAAATTGTACAAAAGCAATTGAAATAGCTCAACACAACAAATGCTTCAATGGGTTTCCCTAAATTCAACGGCAAATGCAACTGATAATTACTCTTCTCCAGTCTCAAAATCATTCAACCCCATCTCAAGTATCTTTAGTATTTAGTAGAGCACCATTTTGCTGATATGACCAGCTGCAAACAAGATGCATAGCCAGACAGCAGCCTCTGGCTGCGTTCCTGAGGAATCTTAGCCCATTCCTCATGAGCAATTGCCTCCAGTTCATCACTATTTTGGGGTTTGCGTCCTGCAACTGCCTTCTTCAAATCCCACCAGAGATCTTCTATGAGGTTCAAGTCAGGTGACTGGGACTTTCACTGTAGAATCTTCCAGGACTTCTTCTGCAACCAAGTCTTGGTCGGATTTGAGGTATTCTTGGGACCATTGTCCTGTTGGAAGGTCCAATGACGCCCAAGCTTCAGCTTTTGCACAGATGGCATGACGTTTTCTCCTAGGATTTCCTGATACTTCAATGAATCCATCTAGCCTTCCACACGCTGCAGGTTTCCTGTGCCAAAGGTTGCAAAGCAGCCCCAGAGCATCACTGAGCCACCACCATGCTTGATTGTGCTCTTTTCAGGGTATGCTTCATTCTTCTTCCTCTAGCCATACCGCTGATCCATCGTGCCAAAAAGTTCCAGTTTTGTTTCATCGCTCCACAGAACAGAATCCCAAACCTCTCTGGCTTCTTTATATGATTTTGATCATATTGGAGCAGACTTTTTTCTGCTTTTGTGTCAGTAGTGGTGTACGTCTTGGAATTCTGGCATTGAAACCTTCTGCGTGTAGTACCCGCCTTACTGTGCTCACTAAAACTTACATGCCTGTTGCCACCAAGTCTTGCTACAGGTCTTTTGCATTCATTCTAGCTTTTCACAACCTGCCGTCTAAGATATCTGTTTGCAGCCGTTGATAGCTTCCCTTTTCTGCCCTGTTCAGGTAGTGTAACCACCATTCCGTTAACTTTTAACTTGCAAAGTATGCTTCCAAATTTGGTTCTGGTAACATTCAGTGCCTTCGCTATTTTTTTTCTATCCTGTTCTCTGTTTGTGAATGGCAATAATCCCTTCTCTTAAGTATTTGGACCATTCTTTTGACTTCTCACACGCAGTCAATCATGACACTCAACAAACCCCTAGCCAGTTCAGCTATTTCATGTGTTCCAGCTCAAGCACACCTGGTGCAATTAATGAAGCCCTTGATTAGGTGCATCAGATGTGCTTGAGCCAAACCCTTGTTTTGCATATTTGTGCTGTTGTTTCAATGGAAATGTAGCTGTATTCCAGCACTATGTACATATTTCATATTGATGATAATGACAGTCTATTTCCTCTTTCAGAGACCTGCTTATAAAGCTGTAAAACTGTATTTATTGCTATTTAAAAAAAAGAAAGAAAAGCGATTTAAATGGGATAATGCTTCCCTGCAATATGAGGTGATTTGTTGCGCACAACATTACTGCCTAAAATGCATAAGCATTCCAAAGATGGAGCCACGCGTGCCTATTATTGAAAAACACTGTAGAATCAACTCTATTTTTCTCATAGCAATTATTTAGGAATATTTACTTTTTTATATTTGAATTGGCTGATCAACATCTAATAAATAGCAGATTTTAGCTTGATAAATGTGACATTTGGCATAGTTATTAAAAGTACTTGTATCGGAACTTGTATCGGCAAGTACCCAAAATGAAATACTCTGTACTCGTACCCATTCCATTCAAAAGTGGTACCGGCGAATCCCTTATATGAACCGCAACAAAACAAATTGGCTAAAACTGCTATTTCTTAGATTTCGATCAGACAATTAAAATATACAAAAGTAAATGATCCTACATATCCAGAAGAACACCATTTACTTTGCAGGTCAAGAATGTGTAATATTTATTACAAAATGTCAATAATTTACATCTCCTTCCCTAATTACTGTAGTTAAAATTAGAGAAACACATTTGTGAAAGCGAATGCAATATCTGCATGTTTGTGTTCGCATTTGCACTATGCATTGCAGACGTTTTGTGTAAGATGAGAATTTCAATTTGAAGTGACTTTCTCCAAACAGGGATAATGACCTAATCATATAATTTTCTGTTAAGGTATTTGATTTTACAACGTACAAATTGAGGGTGGCGTCCCGACACCATGCGCTAGGCGACAGAAGTGTAGTGCTACACTTCTGTCGGCTGGCGCGTGGTGTCGGGACGCCACCCTAATTTGTATGTTGATGGGCGTTCCTCAAGCTGTGCTACAGCCACAATCAGTTTCTCCTCCATTTTTGCTACATCTTCAAGAAAGGACCTTCCCCCATCTCCTCTGTGCTCTACTTCTATTGAATAGTTGCGTTGTGTTCAACGGATTCATTTGCATAAATGAATTTGACGCGCAACATTTTCTCAAATGCAGCGCTGCCTTCCCAGAATGCTTTGCGTGCACGTTGCAGTCGCTTTACGTCACCCATAGGAATAAAGCGGAGTGCGCCGTGACAGAAGTGTCGCACGGGCAAGTGGATCTGCACCTTCAGCCCGGTGTGCGACAATAATAATTATCCGTGCGGAAACATTGTGTGCGATACAACGTTGGTAACATTGATTAAAAGAAGCTTTGAGGCTAATCATTTTGCATCTAGGATTTATAGTAATTGAATTATTCTAGTTATTTGAGGAATCGTTTCAGCCCTATACTCTACATATAATTTTGGGAATTCACTAATCCAGAACCACTGTGCAGAAATGACACAGGGTCAGGCATGTTTTATTCTATGTTCAAATGCATTGTTACATCCACTTTTGGTTTGTCACTTACTGCAACACTGTTATACATCATCCCTCCCGAAGCCTGTCATTCAGTTTTTGGGCTATAATGGTGATTGCGAGCCAGGCTAGTGCTGGGTGGTATGACCAAAAATGAATATCACAGTATTCTTCTAAATTCTACCGGTTTCACTGTATATGACAGTATTTATTTTTTCATGCTTAATAAGGTGTCCCCAGCATTTTTTACTGGTTGAGAGAGGAATTATTGCAGTAGATTGACTTAGGATGTCTATTTTACTGTCATGAGTTAATATTGTAGAATATGTCCACACTAGTAGTAATACAGGTTTGCCCCAGAAAATGATGCTGTTTACAAAGACTCTAATGAAGTGAGGAATCACAATGCGCTGACCTTAACTTCCTACATTGTTGATATTCCAAGATGTGCTTGCGGCTAAGGTGGTTCAGCAAATTGCTTGTGTTGTCTCCTCTGGCGACAACTTCAGCGCGACAACACTTGCATAAAATGGTTGTTTGGTTGACGTCTGACTTTTTGAAGCCTCCAAATAACACACGCAGCTCCTCTTTTTTGAAAACGTTCTTATGTGTTATCATGTTCTACTAGTTCTGCAGCATCCATCTTTACCCTAACGTAACACCAGAGCACTACTGTTTACCCTCATCATGCATCGCAGTCTGTGACAGTGCCGCAGTCACAACATGCATGTTTAGAAGCGGAACATTGAACATGGTCCGATCTGGAACAGTGTCATTCAGCGCAGTGTTCCGGACGTTGTGTATTTAAATACACCGGTATGGCAGTGTATTAAAAATTCATATCATAACAAAAATATACATCAGTATTCGGTGTGAACCGGTATACCGCCCAGCACTAAGCCAAGCCTTCTCAGCCAACATCAGTGCCTAACCTCACAAATGTTCTTTTGGCTGAATTGGCATAAATTCCAACAGACACACTCCAAACTGTGGAAAGCCTTCTCAAAAGAGCGGTGGCTGTTATTGCTGCAAAGGAGGAGGCAACTCAATATGAATACAAATTATTTTGAAATGATTTTTCACAAAAGCTCATATAGGTGTGATGGTCGGGTGTCCACATACTTTTGGCTATATAATATATCTCAGAGATTACTCAGGGGTACAGCCTAAGATCTGTTCCTGTGTTAAGATAACCAGGTTTATATAGACGGGTGACAATTTAAAAGATAAACCAATACGAAAGGGCTCTGTAAGGTGTGTCACCACGAGCCACCAGAAATGTTTCAATGTGCCTTTGCATGGATTCTACAAGTCTCTGGGAAACTACTGGAGGATGGATTACCATTTTTCTAAAAGATTTCCCTCATTTGTTTTTAATGATGGTGGGGGAGAGCGCTGTCTAAAACATTGGTCAATCATCTTTCACAGGTGTTTAAGTTGACATCTGGTGAATGTAAAGGCTGTAGCACGATTTACATTATTTTCCTACTCATCAAACCATTCATTCACTGACCCCTCATGACTTGTGGATGGGGGCGTGGTCATATAGAGACCACTCCCATCAGGATAGAAATGTTTCACCATGGGATGAAGGCAATCAATTTTGAAATTATTTGCAGTGACCCTAAATGAATAATTAATCCCAGATTATGCCAGCAAAATTCCCCCACCTTAATCTGCAATAGTTATTCTCTTTTGACAAATTCGGATTTTTCCTTTAATTTGTTACCCATCTGTATAGCGGCCTTATTTACAACAGGTGCCCATTGTCACAAAATTAGCACTGAGTCGAAATGTGGACGCATACAATAGATATTATCAGTCGCTGTACAGACACATCCCTGATATCACAAGGGAATGCTCTCTATCATAGAAGCCATCACAACATTCTCTGATGACTAAACATGGAAAGAGATGATAAAAATCGTCTGACCTAAGTTACATTCTTTATGTTGATGTTTTTTGTTTTATGGTTCAGATTGTTATCAATTCTAAGGGTCACACTGGGTGTATTATTCCTATTACCTCTTCATTTACATGTTTATTTTTGTAGTCAATGGTATTTCATAGAATAACTAAAAAAAAATTGTCATGAAAAAAAAGTCTAAATTCTTCCCCAAAAAATAAACAAGGTCTCATAAATTAGACATTTCATATGTCATATGTTAAAGAGAATAAAATAGGTTTTGAAAAATGCATACATTTGAACTTCTTCCCAATTTTGGTGATTTCAAATTTGTATTCAAGGCCCTGCTTCACATGCTAACAGACTTTGTACATTGGAGGTCAAGATGTTTATCTTTTGAAGCATGTTCTTTATTACACTGCTTGCTTAACCAGGTAGTCAACCTTGGTTGAGCTCACAGGGTCTTAAAAGAAATGGCAAAAGAACTCCCCAAATTATGTAGGTGCCGGCCGTTTGCACCACACCCAACAGGATAACTGGGCTAATCTAGCTCTCAGATTAGCCCAGGATACCTGGGCTAATCTGAGAGCTAGATTTGAACTCTGGCACCTCAATGTGGCATTGAACTGTGAGACAGTGAATTTTACTACTACAGCATTCAGGGTACCTTAATATATATATATATATATTTATTTGACATAAATGAGATTGTGTGCTTTATTTAGGCTCAATCGTAAATTGCTTATGATAAAAGTTGTCAGCAAGCCCTTATTTTGATGTCAAATGACATGTTTGAGATTATTTCGGATTAACTGGATAATTACGTTAGATGATCATGTTATGCATACATTGCATTTTATGTATGCTTGATTTGACAAAGTGCTATCTGCCTCTTGAGAACTGATAACTTGGCTCCTGGCTCCAGTTATGTCTAATGCACTGTGTCTCTGTCGTTTTAATTCCCAGGACCTCCAGATGTGGAGCAGGTGTGCGAGCCCAATGTGCGCACCTGGAGCCCAAATGCTGGCATTGAGCAAGGAGCTGTGGGACTGTCCGAGTGCCCCTTGCAGGGTTGCGTGCTTCAGCTAGAATTCCTCCACCCACTGGTGCCTGACTCCCTCACTGTGTGGGTAACTTTCTTCAGCCCAGAGGAAACAACCCTTCCTGCTATTCATAACATCCTTCTCTTGACTGTCAGTGGAAACAACCTCTCGCTGGGCCCTAGCAGTGTGTTCTGTGATACACCGTTGACGCTGAAGTTGGATGTGGATGATGAGGTGTATGGAGTGCAGATCTTCACCATGGAGCAGCACCTGGAGATCGATGCTACATTGCTGGCGTCCAAGCCTGATTGTATGCTGTGCCGCCACTGCCAGCCGCTTCGCTATCGACTGACGCGGCAGCCACCATTTTCCCACGCCCCTCACGGGGTGGTGTTGACTGAACCTATCAGGCGATACACCGACAGGTGAGAGTCCACACCAAGGTGAAATGCTGTTTACTGTCAGTTACAGTACATACAACTTTAAGTGTGTGAGTGCGGCATCAATTAAGTCCACGGCGTCACTGAACGTCAGCATTCTCTGCTTAATTGGTGAGAAATTGCATCGTAGGCATGATTTCTTCACAGTGACTGCTGATTAATCTGATATGATGCCATGATGTCCTCGTTGAACCTTAGTCAACAAGGACAAAAACAGTTTTTTGCACCAAGTTGTTTTCGGTCAGAGGGTGAAGCAGAGCCAAAGTTAATATGCTGAAGCAAGCGCTGCAGCTGCAGGCTGATTTAAGCCTGGGCTCTGCCTATCTGCCTGTGTGCAGAGGCGCAGCTGGGGTGGTCTTCTTGGCCCAGGCTCTGTCTACATTAGCCAGACACCAGAGATCTGGGCTTTAGGTTCCATATCTTCCCTGGGATGAGACTCAGTCTACCCTTCCTGCTCAATGAGTATCTGGCCAGTTCAACCCTGGGTGGAGTGATACTTAAAACCGTCAAAAGTGTTTTAGAGTTAAAAAAAATGTTTCACTGGTAATTAATATGACTTTAATTTAGAATTCTGAAATTAGAAGAAATTAGAAACCTTTGAATGAAACTGATGGTTAAAGTGTTATTTTCAAATACACTACGGCTTATTAGTGGGCAACCAATTAGTTTCAAATCTACGACCCTACACCCACATTTTAAGTGAAAGGTCATTCGTTGCCAGATTTTTTTGTTTTCCACATTCCAAGTTGCTTTGGAAAATACATGTCTTGTTTATGGTATTATCTGTGCATGTTGGCAGACTTTTGTGCTTTGCTTTCATGGAATTTGCTGACCAGATGGAGGTAGCACTACAGTATCTGTGGCTTTGTCATGTGTTGTTCCATTTTACTGTAATAATGCCATGTCAGCATAGGTTTACAAGAGATGGAAAGTTGGTGATAAGATCTGATAGGGTGAGCTGTTTTTCAAGAAATTGAGTATATGCCAATGATGTATCCCTTATAATAACACCTAGGTGGTTGGATACAAGAACAATTAAGCTGAAAAAATACTCATCCTAGACACATAGACAACAAACATGGTAGATTATTACTATTTTATATTGTTAATTCCAACATGATTTAGTATTGTATTGTTTTGTGCTCATCCCAAATGCTGATTGGCTTCTGGATGTGGTATCTGAGACCATGTATCATGGATATAACATTACAACAATTTTTTGTCACATCACATAGTAATAGGAATTTAGTAAAAGGAATATGTATATTTTCACAAGATACTATATATGTAATTAGTTGCACAAAGGCAGTACTCAGGGTCAGTTGGCAAAATTCTCAAAATGGCAAACATTATATTAATACTTAAATCAATACATACAAACGTAGCTATGCTGAGTAAAGTAAAATACATATTTTTCCTAAGATATATAGTCATAAGCATTTGATGGCTGTAACGTATGCAAACAAAAAAATTGTGTGGATTGCAGTAAATCATTACTTAGAGTACTACCTGCATTACTTCCATTATTGCCTACCTTAACCATTACTCTAAATGTAAACTCTAAATGCATTTATTAAATTGGAATTTCAGGATCCCACGAGAATAGTAATGAATGCTCACACACTCAAATAAATAAAAGACACATTGCACTCTTAGATAGCGGTGGTTATCATGATCCACACCGCACAAAAAACGTACAATGTGTCGTACACGTTTAAGGTCCTTAAACGTACAATATGTCTCAAGCATATGTCTCTCAATCAAAACAATAGCAAAATATGTACTTGGATGACGTCGAGAAGTAGCGTGGGATCATGGGTTTTGTATCATCGTCAATGACAACCTTCCAATCTAGCTTCTCCGGCAGAAAAAATGTTCACTGACGAAGTAATGTATTGTTAAAAATATTATAACTTTATTCATGTTATGTTTGGCGGTTTCCTGGAACTTAGAGCAACTATAGAATTCAAAGGTTTTATGATGCCATTGACGGAAAACAAAATGAAACGTCCCGCGTCTTCGAATTATATTACAAATTTCTCTGGGTTTGAAAGTTGGTGGAAACATTTAGAATAATGTAAGTACATAACTAAGAAATATATATAATATAGGTATAGTGAAGTTTGCTTTAATGCAAAGTACGTCTTTTGTTATTGTTTTGGAAAACTACATACTGTACCTTAATTTTTTTTCTAAATATCATAAATATTATCTCAAGAAAATTTTGGCTCCATCAGTCCACTGCGATGCAAATCTGTTATAAAAGGAGAAATTTATAATGAATAAAACTATAATTACTGTAGATATGTAGACAGGTTTTGCAAAAAATGATGCTGCAAAATAACCTTATCAAAACAGTCAAGCATGGTGGTAGGGATGTCAAGATCTGGGGCTGCTTTTCTTCCTCTGGATCTAGACAACTACACATCATGTCTGGAACTATGAGTTTGATGTATACCAGTAGATTCTAGAGTAAAACGTTAAAGTCAGAAATCTAAAGCTTGGCCGAAAATGGGTCTTCCAACAAGACAATAATCCAAAGCTTTCAAACTACCGAAGATATTGCTCCGGAGGAAAAAGATTTGGGTTTTAGTCATTAGTCCATTTGAGATCCTTTGGAAGGACATGAAGTGGGGAGTACATGCCAGGCACCCTTTAAACCTCACACAATAGTCTTGAGTTCTGTGTTGAGGAGTGGGCAAAAATCTTTCAAATCAGATGTCAAAGACTGATTTGTAACTATAGGAGAAATTTAAACCAAGTTATCATGCTAATGGACTATTGAATGAAGTGGTTAACATATTTTTGCACATACTAAATATGTTTATATTTGGTGCTCTATTTGATCTACAGTTGCTCTCAAAAGTTTGCATACTCCTGGAGAATTGGTAATAGATGTACCATTTCAAAGAAAACACGAGTGAGCAGGTCACACTTTATTTTTTAGATCTCATTGGATGTTGATAGTTGTTTATGAGGCCCTGAATATTTACAGGTGGTATAGCTGGCCATTCATCTTGGCAAAATGCCTCCAGGTCATGCAAAGACTTTGGTCATCTTGCATGAATGGCATGTTTGATATCTCCCCAGAGTGGCTTGATGATATTAAAGTCAGGAGACTGTAATGGCCACTTCAGAAACTTCACCTTTTTCTGCTTTAACCACTGGAGGGTCAACTTGGCCTTGTGCTTAAGGTCCATTGTCTAGCTGCAATGTCTAAGAGCATCCCATGCACAGCTTTTGTGCAAAAAAATTCAAATTTTCTGCAAGTATTTTCCGATAACATGCTGCATTAATCTTGCTATAAATTTTCACAAGGTTCCCTATGCCTTTAGAGCTCACCCCCCCCCCCC
>JACXGM010022759.1:0-16543 GCA_016801145.1 Umbra pygmaea | reverse complement strand
AGGCAGAAAAGGGTCAGAACCAGGAATCAGGCCAGAAAAACGCTCAGCATGCAATACAGTCATTAACAATACCTCGCAATGAAGGAATGAGTTGGTACAGGTTATATACATTTGAAACAGGCAGCAGGTGTTCAGAATTCAGGTGATTGTGATCTTAGGTGCGTGCTGCCTTCATGTGAATGGGGATCTTGACTAGAAATGGTGGGAGGAACAGTAGACAGTGGTTCAGTAGAACCGGCTATGGACGATCTCACAAAGGACAGTACCAAAAAAGATGATCTATTGATTCTGCTTCCTCAGAGCAAAATCTGCAGAGTTGGGAAGATTGTATTCCCCACATGTATAGATTTCTATTTGTTGCCAATATTTTGTATAATAACTTGTATTGAAAAATTCTAATTTTTGAGTCTGGTGTTGTTTCGCGTATTAGTCCAAATGCGTTATGCCACGGAATCGGAACATCAAAAATTTCTTCCCAGCTATTTTGTAGTTTATATGGAAAAGCAACCCGTTTTTTTGTTCTTAGATGGAATTGGTAAATTTCTTTGTTTATCCGTATTTTCCTCATCCATGTGAGATCTTTAATACATGGTTGACAGACAATATCAGACCTTTTCCCCCCTTTTATTTTCTTCTTCCAATTATATGGTATTGCTGCGGTTAGTTGATTATATTTTTGAAGAGATACTATCTGTTTGCTAATGACTCATATTGTGTCCTAATTTAGGCTACATTTACAAACAGATATATTCACGAATCCACTCAAGCCAAGACAAAATTATTTCCATACTGTTTGTATTTACACTGTCATGTCTCCAGACCTCAATCGTGCATGTGAGTGATCATAGCTGTGTTTTCCTTGATCTCAAGTTTCTGCCGGATGCTCTGCCCCAGAAAATTGCCACCCAAAGGTGTATTGTAAACCAGGATGCTGTTGAAAGGTTCTCTGCCTTGCTTGACCCACCTTCACTGATGGGACACAATGATACAGAGGTTTTAATTCATTCTTTCATTTATTATTTAGATCCACACAAAATGTCTGATCAATATATTGTTATCGTAAATTTAATTATTATTATTATTATTTCACCCAAATTTGGAATTTATTAAGGGAGGCCATATTGCAAGCTTTTTTTTCTTTCATTTGGATATTATGTGTCCTATTATGGAGCGGTGCGCTTGTATTTCTGAACGGCATGGATAGTTTAGTTTTTATTTTATTTGCATTTTTATGTGATCATTTTCTCCATTCAATTGAATGGAAATGGTCTGACCATTGCTTGGAGGTCGACGGCCATAGCATGCTAATCATATGGAGATTTTAACAGTGAATGAGGAACTATGGGTTTTGACCAGAAACGTAAGTGTTTATGATCTAATATCCGATTTGAAATAAACATGAATGTTTATAGAACATAGGTAAACACGTAGAAATTTTATCCAGATAGGTGATTGATCTCCTTGGGGTGTAATTATCATTCAAACTGACAGTTTTCAAGACGTGACATTAGCTATCTGATGGAAGTGAATAATAGCCAATTACGCTGATCTAAAAAAGAAAAAGACAGTAGCATTACTAGAATTCAATTTTGTTCTGTAACTGTTTGTTTAACTAATGTTGTTTATTTATGTGTATCTCTTTACCAAGGTAAACTTGGTTTTATATTATCCCATATTGGTAATTTTAACCTCTTAAGTCTCGCCCCCGATTTGTAAAATTCAGCCTAAAAAATCATACCTAAAGTTAAACTCTTGTTACACTGGACCTGAGGAAAGGACAAACATATGGTTGATATTCTTTTAAAGAAAAGACTTTGACATTTTTGGATATGTGAAATTAATTTCAAATTAATATACACAGTGAATATGGCACAACATGAAATAAAGAAAAATCATAATTATTTTCTGTTTTTATTTCTCTACATCCTTTTTGATAGAACCATATATTGCCATATATTGTAATAGTGTCCTGGAAGCTATTCACATCATGTTACAAAGGGGCTGGCCACATAGGTCCAACATTTTAGAATGATTGAGTGAACAGCCAATGAGCTGTAGCTTTGTTTGTGAAACTATATTTTTAGAAAAAATGCACCATGATGAAGTTTACATCTGGCTCCTGAGACCAACAACACATTTCTTTCGTAAATTATCTCTGTCAATCTTCAGTTAAAATTGTTAATCTTACACATTTTTAAGATCTCTGTTTCATAAGTATAACATATATATGCCAAAATTGCTAAGCTTTTGGACACTTTTCACATCCGTCTTTTGTTCAGAAGTGCAGGTCCGTGGTTCAAATTACACTAGGTTTTTCATTTATTTATGAATACATTCCATAATGGTCCGGTAAGAAAATGCAATTTTCACATTCAAGATGGATTTTACCTGGGGAAACTATGCTTTATGTCATTACTGGGACCCTTTGATGACCAAAAAGAAGGATTTTATGACCGTAAGTAAAATATTTTGTACTAAAAGTTTAACATAAGTGAAGTGTGCTAACCTATATTTCCTAAGTAAAATGTAATTGTTTTCAAGACGCATATCTGACATTAAGTAGTCTAACGTTGTGAATTTTATAGCTACACTTAAACCGAGATATTTGCTAGAATCCCAAGATTCTAAGCTGTAAAACTTTTATATATAACCTAAAAAATGACCGTGGTAGTAAAGTAAAAAGTAAAAAAACATTACTGTTTACGATATGTGTAGTTGAAACTCGCAGTCATAACATTGTGAATTTTATAGCTACACTAAACCGAGATTTCTACTAGAACCCCAAAATTCTAAACCTTAAGGAGATATAAGACTTGTAATTATAACCTAAAAAATTAGGCTGTTAGCCGTGTTTTCCTTTTCACATTCAATTTCATTTGAGGTACAAAAACGGCTAGCTGAGTAAACCAGGTCGTTGCTGTAAATAAGAAATTGTTCTTAGTCAACTTACCTGGTTAAATAAAGGTTGAATAAAAAATAAATAAATAAATAAATAAACAAGCTAACAGCTTTTGATACTGGCTGTTTACGTCATATTATGACTAATAATTATCTCGTTTTCATAGCTATTTTAAAACCGAGATATTTGCTAGAACCCCAATATTCTATGCTTTAAGGACATATGAGATATATATTTACAACTTAAATATTACATTTGTGAGCTTTTATTTTATTCCTTCATGTATTTTCTATGAAGTGAAAACAAAAACATCATTTTTTTCAAGACACATAGCTGACATTAAGTAGTCGTAACATTATGAATTTGCAATATTTGCAATACAATCCCAAGGTTCTAAGCTTTAAGGACATATAAGACATGTATATATAACCCAATAAATGACGGTGTTAGCCTCATTTCTAGTAAGACATTCCATTTAATTTGAGGCACTTGTGTACAAGGCACGTAGCTCACATTATTAGAGGAAATTATTATTTTTGTTATAGCTACTGTAAAATAGTGACATTTGCTACATTCATTCCTGAGTGTCTAAGCTTTCTGTAGATATATAACATATATATATATAACCTAAAAATTGGACGTGTGAACTGTGATTCTAGTTTTTTTTTAGGGGGGAATCTCCCGCGGGCGTCCTACTGCGTGCTAAGAGGCTAAGAGACAGTGAACAATTTTCCAAAATATATATCACAATTGAAAAACACTATGTTCTTTGCAATAAATATGGACTATAAAATAATTATATTAAATATTAAATTATTCAAACAAATTACTTGGCCTGGCTACATTATCATTTATGTTTTTTTTCCAGTTGTAATACATCAACATTGCTCCAAAATATTTGCAGTACTTTGAAATTGATTTCTGTAGTTCTGATGCAGATACAGCAATCCATGAATTTAAAGTGGAACTGACAGCATTTTAACTACTTCACAGATTTGAAGCAAGGAGACATACACCAGTGTTCAAAAGTTTGGGGTCACTGTTTATCTGTATTTTCTTGAAAATAATTTTTCCCTCCCAATTCCCCCTAATGTTGTCTGGAGCTCTGCAACTCCTTGGCCATATCTGTGGGATGGCGAGTGGCACGCACACGGTTCATACAATCACATGTCGCACACAAAAAAGAAGCCATCAATGGCTGCAATCCCATTTTTGAGATGGCAAGTTCTGAAAATTGCTACAGTGACGACTCGCGGCCGATCAAACTTTGCAGTTTCACAAATCTAGTTTATTTATTTGTTTTTTTTATTGTAAAGCACTTTGTGATGTGTATCTGTGACAGGTGTTATATAAATACATTTTACTTACTTTACATGTACAGTATATAAGCTAAAATTTTAGTAAAATGGGTCGTTCCAGACATTGTTCAGAAGAACAGCGTACGCTGATTAGAAGGTTGATTGGAGAGAGAAAAACATACAAAGAAGTGCAGAAAATAATAGGCTATTCAGCTAAAATTATCTTGAACGCTTTAAAATGGCAAACAAAAGAAAAAAGACATGGAAGAAAACAGAAAACCACCATTTGAATGGATTGAAAAATAGTGAAGCATGGTGGCGCAAGCATCGTGACATGGGGATGCTCCTCATATCATGGTGTCAGTCCTATTTCAGGGATTAAAGGGATATATTCAGGGATTATGTATCAGGTTGAATATACCAAAATACCTGAAGACGTCATGTTGTTTAATGCCGAAAAGGAAATGTCTTTGAAATTAGTGTTTCATCAAGACAACAACCCCAAACACACCAGTTAGCGAGCAGCATCTTGGTTCCAGACCAACAAGATTAACGTTATGGAGTGGCCAGCCCAATGCCTGGACCTTAATCCAATAGAAGACTTGTGGGGTGACAACAAAAAACTTATTCTGAGGTAAAACCAAGAAATGCAGAGGAACTGTGGAACGTAGTTCAATCTTCCTTGATGTTTTTTAAAAGGAAATACTTTGAATTTTTTGGATATGTGAAATTTATTTATAATAAATGTACGCAGTGAATATGGCACAAGATGAAATAAAGAAAATGCATAATTATGTTCTGTTTTTATTTTTCTAACTACAACACCATATATTGAGATAGGGTCCTGAAAACCGTTTAAATCATGTGTTCCAGGGGATGGGAACATATGTCTAAAATGTTGCAATGTTGGGGTGAACAGCCAATGAGCTATATTGTGATTGGTAAAAGTATATTTCCACAAGAAATGCAACATGATGATGTTTTCATCGGGGTCATGAGACAGACTACCAATCTCTGAATTCAAATATCTCTGTCTAACTTCGGTTAAAACGGAAGATCTTGCAATTTTATAACATCTCTTTTTCTCAAGAATGACGTATATGAAATATGAGAGGCTAGGACACATTGAAAATGCGTATTTGTTCGGAACAGTGTTCCATTCTTCACAAACAAAGCGCCTGCGGTTAGTTTAAAAATAGATTCTCGTAAATGTGCAGTCATGACATATAACAAGATGGATTTTACTTGAGAAAACTATGCGTTATGTTGTTCCTGGGATTCTTTAATGACCAAAAGAGTTTCAACTTTAAGTACTATATTTTCTGTACAATATGTTATTTTCTCATTGTGGTAGATGCTAGTAGCTGATGGGATGCCCTTAACATTTTCACTCATAACATTTTGAATTTTATAGCTACACTAAAACTGCGATATATGCTAGAACCTCAAGATCCTAAACTTTAAGGACCTATAAGGCATGTATATATACCCTAGAACATGATGTTAATAGCCGTGTTTCTATTTGACATTGCATTTTATTTGAGGTACAAATACGGCCGCTGAGTGTACAAGCTGATAGCTTTTGTTACTGGATATGTATGTCACATTATGACTAATAATTACCTCAATGTTCTAGCTATTGTAAAACTGAGATATTTGATAGAACCCCAAGATGCTAAGCTTTAAGCACATATGAGACATTTATATATAACTTAAATATTGCAATCGTGAGCTTTGATTTTGTTCCACATTGTATTTTCTATGAGGCGAAAGAAAAATTTCAGTGTTTACAAGATGCATAGCTGACATCAGTAGTCGTAACTATTTGAATTTTAAAGCTAAACTAAAATGGAGATATTTGCTAGAACCCCAAGATCCTAAGCTGTAAGGACATATAAGACAAATATATATTAAAACATGAGGTTTTTAGTCATGTTTCTAGTCAACATTCCATTTTATTTGAGGCGCATGTGTAAAAGGCACGTAGCTCACATTATAAGGTGTAATGTTTATTTTTGTTATAGCTATTATAAAACTGAGACCTTAGCTAGATTCCTGAGATTTTAAGCTTTGTAAAGATATGGGACATGTATATATTACCTAAAAATTTTACTTGTGTACTGTGATTCTAGTCCAGATTTTTTTTTTTGGAGGGGGGAATACCCCGCCGGCAGGATACTGAGACTTAACAGGTTAATGACAAAATCCACATGACTACATTAATACAGCTAGAAAGGATGTGAAAAGATATTATGTGTTCCAAACGGTTAACGTTAGAATAGTCAGTCAAAGTAGCGACTGCATAAGGGAGATCTGCTAGCTACAAAAACAATGCCAAATAGCTCATGCTGTGCTATTCCTTGGCTGAATGACTGAGTGACCAGCAGCAGTAGGTAACAGTCTCACTTTTTGAAAGTCACAATGATTATGTTAATTTATTATAATCAATATTAATTATCATGCTTAATAGCTATGCTTACTGCTTCAACTACAGTACACTCTCCTGCTCACTATGTCCCTCTGCCCTGTCATGTTCACAATATCCTTCCTTGGATTTCCTGTCAGTCACCTGCTCATCTGCCTGCTCAATTCAGCTACTTAGCCCACTACACCACGCAGACCCCCCATTGTATTGTATTTTAATCCCAAGTGCACATAACATTTTTTTTTATTAGGCCATGTAGATGTAATGGATGGCTTATTTTACGGCTAATATGTGTTCAGAAACAGATATTGGTAACTGCTATGGTGGAAAAAACTATGTAATTGTATGTTGATATCATTTGTGTGCACCACCATCGTGTTTTTTTGCCATCCCTCTAGACCCCACTAAATGGCCAAACCTGTCATTAATCACATCAAAACAGCTCTTCTTCTTCTTCTTCTTTAAAGAAACTTGCGGATCAATTTATTAGAAATATTCAAGTGCATTACATGGCACTAGGAGGCATATGCTGCCGATGGAATGGAATCAATATTCTGAAAAATGTGCTTTATTGCTACAGCAGCAAAAAAAACGATGGAGAGGAAAAGAAGAGTAATATGTGCTTACGATGACACAATCACATTATTACACCTGTTTGGTCCTTGTGTTGTCAGACACCAGAAAATCCAGATGCAAATCCAGAACCTAGAATAATGAATAGATATTGACAGCTGTAGTCCAGTTCCTCCAGGATTGCACATCTATATGTGACGACGCAAGGACTTTTGCTGTGTCTCCTAATACAGTCTCAAGAGCATGGAGGAGATATGACAACACAGGCTGTTATACGAGAGCTGGACAAGGCAGTAGAAGGGCATCAACCTAGCAGCAGGACCAGTATCTACTATGTTGTGCAAGAAGGAACAGGAGGAGCACTGCCAGAGTGACTACAGTATGTAAATGTGCTATTATTTCAAATTAAATAGAATTTCACAGACCTAATCAAGAAAAGTTGTGTCACTGTCTAAATACTTTCACTGTAAATGAATATGAATCAAATAACAACTTCAAGTGTCAAGCAGTGTTATGGACAAAATTAGAGTCTGCTCTCTCAGGGACTGCACTGTAAATGTAACAGTTCTCCCAGCCTGAGGACCTGTTCTGTGGATTCAGGCTCCTCCTTCTGCACATTTCGGACATTAAATCATATTTACTCATCAGGACTCCATCTAGTCATCTCTATGCACATACACCTGGGGCCTATACTACGAAGCAAGATTTGCGGTTAGCGAGGTAACTTCAGGTTTAACCCTGGGTTTTCAGTATCACGACGTTGAGTCACCTGTTACCGGGTTACATCGCCATAGTAACTTGTGCTGCGAACATAACCTGCTCCGGAGCAGGTTATAGTTGAGATAACTGATTAACCCGAACCATAGCACCGCCTACTGACCAATCAATTCTCGTTTGAAAAATGTGTCACCATTTTGGGAGTCGCCATTGGCTTTCTCTGATGAGATCAGCGGAGGGAGTGACATGTTTTTTCAGCTTCTTGTGCCAGTGCAATGCAATACTTCCTTGCTTACAGTTCCACAGACGTTATGCATAGTGTTGCATTTGTTTGTGACAAGTATTTTAATGTATGGTCTGTTTGATACGGACCAACATCAATGTATCCCCTTTAATAGAGACAGTACATACATTCACTATTTACTCCTACAGAACTTGTTGAACATCCAAGTATTTTGACATTGATTAATTTACACACCATGTAAATTTTTTCCTTGCTCCCATGACTGTTTAACACTGTCAGGGTTGCAAATGAAAGAACACGATTAATAAAATTGTTATACACGATCAGCAATAAGCAACACATTGGTTTAATGGAATAAACAATTGTAATTACAGTAAGCGATATCAATGAATACACGGATGGCATTTCTTTTCTCAGCTGTCCTAAATATGCGGCTCTCATTGACTTGTCTGCGATTGGTCCATTGGTGCACACACCGCCCCTTTTATGTGAACGCGCTCATCACTACATTGGGAAATCCTGGGTTGATTTAACAAATTGATAACAACCATCTTGACATCTCTTACCTAGTTTGTAATTGTTGGGTTAATTGAAGCCAGGTAATGAAAAGAAATCCAGGGTATGTTGAACTTGCTTCGTAGTATAGGCCCCTGTTCCATATCACATCATTATTACTGCTCACCAGTTCCCTGTTTACCAATTTTACTACCTATATGTTATTCCTAGGTGTGGTGTGAGTATTGCTTTCACGTCTGTCTTCCTACATTTGCTTTTGTTTCTTATTACAGCCAAGTGCTTCTGTTGCATTAGTTTGGCCTTAGTATGCCCTAGTGTTTTTTAGTTGTGGTTACAGTTATAATTGCTCTTAATAAATATAGCATTTACCGATATTACACCTCCCCTTTGCTTCCTGCTTCTATCACAACAAGCCAACTGCATTACAGTAAATAAATCTAAATCAAATAACTATGTCAAGTGTTAGGCAGTGGTATGGACAAAAGTAGAATCTGCTCTCTTAGGGACAAGTACATTTTTATTGAGTGGGGGCCTTGTCAAAAATGGGAGAGGGAGTTATAAATGCTTTTTTTGCCCTTGGGAGGGCTTTGTGTTTTTTAGGAGAAGGGTGGAGGGCAGTTTGATATTTTTAGAGGGGTAGTCTTGACAATTTTCATAAGTCCATCGTTTACTTGCTTTTGTATGGTACCTCCCTATATTAAAGCAGTATTAGAAGAAACTGAGCTGCGTTAAACAGAAGCACTTTGACATCGATTTCATGAGGCCGACTTACTTAATATTTAGATGTGGAGGGTGTTGCAAATATTGTTAAATGCAAAGGGTTGTGTGTAAATAAATATATATATATATATATATATATATACCGGTATGTATATATTTTACATTGGGGGTTGGTGTATTTGTTATATTGATACAGAGTTTCACCAGCCCCCTACCTCAATTATAAAACAGGAATAATAAGGATCAGCTCTAACCCTAAGCATAGACGATAGCGAGCTGGTCGTTTAGTGTGTGTGCAATGTCGAAAGCTAGTATTTGTTCAGTCTTCTTCTTTAATCATATTTTGTAAATGTCACTGAGGTGTTCCTGGATTTCTCCACTGACCTTCCCTCAGATTCTTATTAATCTGGTCAGTAGGGTCTGACGTGTATTCCCTAAAGCACTAAACCACCCCACATTATTAAAAACTAACATGGATATTTAAATGTTTAGAATATATTTTAGTATGGAAATGTGTCTGTTTTTTCTTTCCTTATTTGTTACGGTTGGGTTTGTGGAATTAAAATGTGGTTGATCCATCCTCAGTGTTCTAACTTCTCAACATCTGAACTCTGTTGTTACTTTAAAATTCACAATATTCTATCTATACATTTGCTTTTTATTTATTTGTACAGGACTGTCTAATTTTATTTCTCGTTGACATTATATTATATTTGGATTACAGTAACTATGATGGAGCACAATTAAGAGAAATGTAAACATACATTGAAACACAAGAAAAGTGCAAAGCAGTCTCCATTTGTCTCATTCTCTAGGGCAGTCTTTCATTCACACAGCTTGTGGCTGAGTTATGTGGGATCCTTGATTCTGCTGTGGACGTACTTCATATTGCCTGGATTGGTGGGAGCTGGGCCATCCAGACCTCCTTCCGTGAGACCATGCGGTCATGTGCAGAGCAGTTCCAATAGTAGGGACAGGATGTTTGTGATGGTGCAGCAGTAGAATTTGGAGTGGACCTACAGTAGGTTTGCATGTTAAACTTCTTCAGTCACATTAGGGAGTGGAGAATCTACAGCACCTCTTGACAACACTGGTAGTGATAACAGTCATGCTGACTCTGCTGGTAGATCAGTCAATGTGGATTGTGGTGTGTTCATCCATTCCTATTTATTTCAGTTCATCATGACAAATGCAATACAGAAATAATTACATTGATGTTGTTTTGCTCTTAAAATGCTGAATTTCCATTATTGCCTTTGGAGGATGCTATTTGAGTTGTATCAAAGCGGATGTGTACTTCAGAACAGCACCCCGTCAGTTAACTAGCAAATACACATGATTGATGTAACTTATTCCTTTTCCAAGAACTCTCGAGATTTGTGAAGAGATTATTTGTGAAATAATCCAGGAAGTCTCTTTTCACACATCATTCTTAAAAACATAACATTAAGATCATGGGCTTGCATTTCAGAGTAAAACATATTATTGCTACATTAAAACACACTTCAAACAAAAGATTTGAGATTGTCATGTCCTGATATGTTTCACCTGTCTTTGTTTGTCCCCTCACCAGGTGTGCCCTATCCTCATTTGTCCTTTTGTATTTAAATTCCCTGGGTTCTGTTGGTATTTGCCAGATCGTCTTGTCTAGTACATACATTCCAGCATTATTTGTTCTATGGTGCTAAAACCTGCCAGTTGTCTGTTTTCCCTGGTATTTGGAACTCTGCCTGTTTTTCGGATTACGAGCCTGTCTACCCCCTCCTGTGCCTTCGACCTTCTGATCTTCTGTTAACGAGCTCTGCCTGTGTTACGGATTACGGATCTGTCTACTCCTCTCTACTACCATTCTTCTGATCCCAGTACCGAACACAGCCTGAACTATAACTACGAGCCTGCCTTTCACTTATTGGATTATTGATAATCTGATTCCCTGTTACGAACCTTGCCTGTCAACCACTATGAGACTGCCTTGTTCCTAATTCTTTAATAAATACTATTTTTTTTCGATTCTGCCTCCTTGTCCGCTTTTTGGTCCCGCATTTCTGTCATTGTATAAGAAAGATCTGGCCTTGACAGACCCAGCGGAGTTGGAACATCTACAGAACACAATTGCCCACCAAGGAATTGCTGTGGGTCGACACAAGGAGACACTACATAACAGAAGACCTACATGTACAGAGTCAACCAGCAGTGATCAACCGAATGTCTGCTCCAACAATTAGAGAAAAAAACATGGGCACTACTGGCCCTGGGCGCTTCCTCTCAGTCTACTGTTTCCCCTATGCCCAACGATTCACTACCTTCACTACCCGGTATCCCCAAAAGAGCCACACTTACCTGCACCCAAACGGTTCTCTGGTGATTTGAGATATTGTGGTTGTATTTGTCCCACTGCTCGCATATCTTCAAAATACAGCCGTGGCCTGGGGTATGCCAATCTGGGACCAGCAACTTCCCATCTGTTACAGCCTAGCAGAGTTCACTGCAGAGGTAAAGAAGATTTTCGTTGCCCCATTGTCTGGCAGAGAAGCAGCACGTCAGTTGTTACATCTGAAACAAGGTTCAAGTAGTGTTTCAGATTGTGCCATTAAGTTCTATGCCCTTGCAGCGGAGTGGTCATGGAATGCCGAGATGCTGCTTGATGCCTTTTACAACGGGTTATATGATTCAATTAAATATTAACTTGCTGCCCGAGAGGTGCCTCCCAGTTTAGACAGTCTCATATCCATTGCCACACGTATTGGCAGTAGACTTCGGGAACAAACCCGGGAGAGGCACGCCCTGCACAGACACTTTCATATTCCGGCAGATTGAATGGCAGAGCATTGCCAGGACTGACGTCACCACCCAAATTCTTTTGAGATCCACCGAGGGCATCTGAAGCCTTTACATCTGAACCCATACAGATAGGAAGGACACAGCTGACGCCTGAAGAACGTAAATGCAGGATGGACAGTCGAAGTTGTCTCTATTGTGGATAAAAAGGACATTATACAGCCAGATGTCCTCTAATAGGACAGTCTCATTCAGAACTGAGTCAAACCAAGACCCCGTGGGTACCCATGGTTTATTTTCCTTTTCCTGCCACTATTATTTAGGATTCCCAGACCCAGGGAGTAAATGTACTTCATTCAGGGGATTCAGGGGCTGATTGTTTGATTGATAACTCCCTTGTTAAGTTAGGCATTCCTACTCGCCCTCTAGGCACAACCGTTGAGGCCACAGCCCATCACCCTGATTTTGTCTGCTCATCATAGTGAGGAGATCCAGTTCCTGCCCTTACAGTCCCCTAACATTCCAATTGTGTTAGGCCATTCCTGGCTTGTTAAACACAACCCTCATATTGACTGGTTTACCAGTTCTGTTACTAGCTGGATTTCGTTTTTGCCTTGCTCATTGTCTGAGGGCTATGCCTCATGTTCTGAACAGACAAGCCCCACCGTCCACGGAGAACATTGATGTGTCCTCTTTCACTTCTGAATACTGGGTTCTAAGAGATGTTTTCAATAAGTCTCGGGCTATCTCTCTACCGCCTGGCTGCTTGTTTGTGCCTAACTCCAGTAACATCTTCCTGTCCCTCATCGTCCATGGTCACACCTATCCCTGGACTTTGTCACAGGCCTGCCACAATCTTCATTCCCCTACCTAAGTTGCCATCGGCCAAGGAGACAGCCCAACTGATGGTGAAGCACGTCTTCCAGATCCACAGACTACCCATTGACGTGGTCTCTGATCAAGGTCCTCAGTTAACCTCCCAGATCTGGAGGGCCTTCTCCACCCTTATTGGATCCCCGATCAGTCTGTTGTTAGTGTTTCACTCAGAGTCAAATCGCCAATTGGAGCAGGCCAATCAAGATCTAGAGACTGTGCTACGGTGCCTGGTTTCTGACAATCCTACCACCTGGAGCCGGCAACTGGTTTGGGTGGAGTATACACGCAACAGCCTGCCTTCCTCCTCTTCTGGACTTTCCCCCTTTGAGTGCTCTTTGGGCTACCAGCCACCATTGTTTCTATAGCAGGAAGAGGAGGTGCAGGCTTGGGTCTCTGCTCAGGACATCCTCGACCCGGAGCTCATCGCCGATGTTCACCAGTAACATCCCATTTCATTGAATAACCCACCCAATGAAGACGGTATTTTTTCATAAATAAAACCTTAAAATGCACTGTTCCAAATTACAGAGTTTCAAAACATTTTATAGGTTGTAAAGAACTGAAAATTGTCATTTGTTGAATTTGTAGCATTAGGAGGTCACAATTAACCTGTTAAGGATCACCCCTGCATTGTCAAATTCTGCATACAAAACATACTCAAAGTTAAGCTATCACGGTTGACGTGGGTGGAGAGAGAGGGAGTCCAAGGTAGATAGAAGGTAGACGATGAATGATGGTTGTTTATAACGCTGCAGGGTACGGCCTTAGCGAGTGGCACACAAGTGTACTTATATTAGATCACTAATGAAAGAATGGAAACACCATGCCTATGCACTAAATATAAACAATAACCCACTAAACACATACATGGAGTCCATTTGTCTGTTCAATTGTCTGAAAACATCAATCCTCCCTTGGCTGGGTGTTACAGTAGCCCCCCCACAAAAAGGCAGACACTCCGGGCGGCCAGACCAAGGGGAGGGCGGGCGGGGCCGAAACAACCACCCCAAACAGTCAGGATCCCTACCCCAATTCACCCAGGCGGAGGGTCCGCTGGAGGTTGTGGCAGCCAGGCTCTCCTCCCTGACCCAGCTGCTAATGGCCCTCATTGCTCGGCGGTGGGGGCAGACCCCCATAGCTTGGCGGTGGTGGCAGCGGCAGAACCCTGTAGCTTGGCGGTGGCAGCGGCGGCAGACCCCCGTAGCTCGGCAGACAACTGCCGGACCAGGTCGGCCAGCCACACAGCAGGAGGCTCTGTTGTCGGCTATGAAGGCTCATCGACGAACCACAGTGGTGGAGGCAGACACAGGTCCTCCAGATCCCAGGTGGCTTGGAGTGCTGGAGCCGGCTGTGACAGGGCCCGACGTTGAGCAGGCTATGGCGGGGCCTGACGTGGACCCAGGCTGTGGCGGGGCCTGGTGGTGATGCTCCACTCCAACAGCAGCCTGGAAATGGTGTAACGGAGGACGGGTGATGAACCAAGTTGGTAGAAGCCCATCACCATGTCTTAGCTCCCCCACCATAATTTCCTTTGAACCCGTGTCTCTCAGTAGGTCAGTAATTTCTGTCACGTTTGACGTGGGTGGAGAGAGAGAGTCCAAGGCAGATAGATGGTAGACAATGAATGATGGTTGTTTATTGTTGTACAGAGGATCCGGGAATATATACAGGTAATAACGTTGCAGGGTACGGCTTTAGCGAGTGGCACACAAGCATACTTATATAGCTTTCTGAACTACCCTGCTCTCATTTGCGCCAGGAATAGCTACTCGTGCTCTCAACAGTGGCACGGGACACTGACAACTAAAATACAATAAGTACAGCTTGTACACATACACTTCCTAACTAATGGTGACTCTCTTTTTACAACTTACATGTATTTCTAGTTGTTCCCGGAAACCTTCCTCATACTCCTTTTAACCATATACATGTCATACAAAATAACCAGAAAACCCACTAACGTAACTTATGTTTCCTCAATGACCGACAGCTCTCTCCAGTCAAGCAGCTCATTTGTACCATAGCACCTCTACTAATGGAACCCAGCTGAAAACAATAACTAATTAAACAGATCCACAACACTCCCACTCAACCTGATCTAACATACCAGGAACTGCTTGACTGGAGGAGCTGTCACATGTACTTAAAGGAACAGATCACTAATGAAAGAATGGAAACACCATGCTGATGCACTGAATATTAAAAATAACCCACTAAACACATACATGGAGTCCATTTGTCAGTTCAATAGTCTGTTAATGCCAGCCCTCCCTGGGCTGGGCGTTACATAACCCCTTGTTACACTGGACCTGAATATTTTAAAAGGAAAAAAGTAGAATTTTTGGGATATGAAAAATGTATTTTGAATAAATGTACACAGTGAATATTCGGACCAGAAACACTTGGCGTGACACCTGTGACCTACTGACTGCCTAGGTCCACCCCATTACACATCCAGCCTGCTATTTCTTTATCTGCCAACAAAGCTCTGATTACATTCTGTTACGCTCAGAAAACAACCCCCATAGTTAGCATTCCCAATTACTCTAATGCCTCGTCTCCATTACCATGTAGAACCGTGAAATTCACGGTTCCGCCTGGTTATAGATGTGTCTCCATTACCCTTCTAAATTCTGGAACTCGAACTTTTCGCCATTTTTTAGCAGGCTGGCAGCCTCGTTTGGAAGCTCGTGCCGGCAGCCCGGTTGGGCGGTCGTTAAAATAGCCCAGTCCAGGATTGGTTGCATGCAGTGATGTCACACTATCGTAAAATCTGTTTTCCTTCCACTCTGGGGCGGCCATTGCTTGCAGCGGGACTTTTAAGGACTTACGAATATATTTCACAGTCAAACTTGGGATCCGGATTTAAATAGTATTTAAAACTATAATAAGAGTAATTGTGGATGAAGTTGGAAAACCCACAGCTTTTTCACATCTTCAAGTTCGTATATGGTAGCTCGTACTGTACAGTTACAGTAGTTGTTGAAGATGCAGACCAATAACGGCTTACTGAAACCATGTGTGAACTGATTCAACTGAAAATAATGAAATAGAATCATCAAACCTGGTACAGTAATGCATTACATTAAAACACATTTACTGTATAGCCACGTTAGGGGCAACCACTAGGTTGTGTTGTATTTGTTTACATAAACGAATTAGCTAGCAAATGTTTTAGCTAGCAAATGTTATCCTACTGTTGTCAATTGTAAAATGCTCCCAGCACCTTGTTGTTTTTCCATATACGTATAGATATCCTGCTTGTAGTGGCAATGACTTGTTTATATTGGTGCAGTCCTGGTCATGTTCTTGTTAACATTTAGTTGAAATTAACCTACATAATTGGAGCTGCACTAAGCTTACACCTTGCAGTCCACATCGAGATATAACTGTGGCTTTTATCTTTTATAACTATACACACACCAAGCTACATACATTACATTAAACAATTGTCAAATCAAGGCATTTATACTTTTCAGATGTCATTCCTAAACCTT
>JACXGM010022758.1:0-16543 GCA_016801145.1 Umbra pygmaea | reverse complement strand
GGATTAAGCTGTGATAAAGCATTCTTGTTTATTTTTGTTAATATTCACTCTAGGAAAAAAATGCATTTGGCAAATGGGATTTTTAAATAGCATATTTTATCATAAAAAATTCCTTTAACATTAATGTTGGTCTGAGGGGGCGGGAGAGTCCCGGTGAGGGGGCGTCGCCCCCTCACGCCCCCCCGTGGCGCCGGCCCTGTATATAACCCAATAAATGACAGTGTTAGCTTTGTTTCTAGTTTGACATTCCATTTAATTTGAGGCAGATGTGTACAAGGCACGTAGCTTACATTATGAGGGGAAATTAATATTTTTGTTATAGCTACTGTAGAATGGTGACATTTGCTACATTCCTGAGTGTCTAAGCTTTATGTAGATATATAACATGTATATATAATCTAAAAAATAGGACTTGTGAACTGTGATTTTTTGGACTTGTGAACCAGTGATATAGTGAACCAGACTACCGGCGCCAGTATTGTGCTCCTTAAGTAGTTAAACCATGTATAATTTCTACTATAACGTCGCCTTTTGCCTGATTCCCATCCCTGAGTGTTACAGAATGACCAGCCCACTTGTTAAAGCAGCGTATATCCCCAAAAGACAGTCAACTGGAGCGGAGCTGCTGGCCTCCTTTTGGGAGTATCTTGGTTCGGATGAGGAGGAGGATTTTGATCCCGACTCAACAGGATTGGAGAACTATGGCTTACGTTTTTCAGACTGGGAGTCTATTAAGCACCAGTATAACGATGAGGACAGTTCTGAGGAAAAAGAGGAGTTCTTCACTGACCTCACTCCCCAACCGGCTACTGCTCGCCAGGGGTATGTGGGAAAAGTTCCCATCCTACCTCCAGTTCGGGTCCCTCAGTTTCCCGATAGAACCCCTTGTCTATGGGTGGGGTTCGTATCGGCTCCAACCCCACAACAGGCACCAGAGAAGCCAACTTCAGCCTCCCAAGCCAAGATGGCCGACCAGTTCCCCAAGATGGCCTACCAGTTCCCCAAGATGGCCGACCAGTTCCCCAAGATGGCCTACCAGTTCTCCAAGATGGTCGCTTACACCCAACTGCCCAAAATGGCAGGCTCCCCTCAGCCCAGGGAACATGTTTTCTCATCTTTATTCCTGCACACCGTCATTTCCCTCTTAATGCACAATCCAGAAGCGGAGAGGGATTACCGAAAGTGGGTGTTTCAAAACCCTAGGTCAGCAAACGAACAGTCAGAACTCGTCGGCAGATACTTTTCATGGAGAGTAGCTCTGGGGAAGCTTGATGAGTAAGCCAAAAGTTTCCTGTTAAAACAGATGATTGCCCATTCTCCTCACCTGCTATCCACCCTGGAAGCTACCGCACACCCTATCCAACCTTTTGATAGACCTCTCCCTCAGTCTCCAGTCATGGTCCCTCAGTCTCCTGTCAGGGCCCTATGCTCATGTCAGGACCCCTTTCTAGAGTAGTCTTTTTTGTGTCCCTTGATCTTATTTCAGTTTATCCATCCCAGATATTGAGTCTTCCCTTTAACCTCTTCATACTGGGACCTTTTCGCACATGTCACATACATTGGTTAATTACATATTGTAAACATGTGTGAAACCCGTCATATTATATACTGCTAGAACGGCAAGGATCTAATCTTTAAACCTAACCAAACTGTTTTTGCCAAAAGCAAATAATATAGATGCATGGATTGCATAAAATCGCAACAACAAAATTGACTACCTCATTTTCGGCACTGCTGATCCAACACCAAATGTGATCAATAAACATACATTTCTCAACGTAGCCACGAAAGCAATACAGCAATCAAAAGCCACTATTCAACCCTTCACAAAAATGCTAACAGGCACAACACAGTCCATCAATATATCAGCAAAAACTATTTCACATTTTAAAATCAATACAACAACATTTCCCTATATTGTATGATTTTCTATTGTAAAACATGTTCTGGTCAACTTATTCTACTTGGCAGGATAGTTAAATGCCTTATAGACATTCTGGATTAGTTTAGGCTTCTATACATTGTGCCTAATACCTAAACACACTGGTTTAAACTTAACTGCCTATAGGTTCTCAAACTCAACAGAAGGTGTCTCTCCCCACCTACTGAAATAATTAAGTAACACATCGTCCTAGGCTGTTTTGTCATGGGATTCTAGTGAGAAAGACCTTTCCATAGAGTGGTCCCATGTTAAAATTGACCAACCAGATTAGGAAATATTCAAACATGTAGCCGTTCAAAGTGAGTTCTCTATTTTGTTCAGTTACGCATGAACAACGCAATTACGCTTAGACTGCTCTTGGGTTTTGACGGATTACAACATCATTTCTCAAATTGGCCGCAAGATAATTTCACTTGACAAGATTTCTTGAATTAAGTTTGTTAAACCTAGAAATAAGATTATAGTGTAACGTTGAACACTTAAAATAAAAAAATCACTGTTAAAACAAGATAACTTATCTAAAACTTCTAAATCTAATTTTTTTATCTTGGTAAGAACCAAATAATTGGCAGTGCAAGCTTTAGTGCAGTGGAGTCCACGCTCTTGTAGTCAGGTTGACACAACAACGTGCGTGCACAATTATTGATCTGTTGTAATAGTATAACATTATAGGATGAGCATAGTCTTTATAGTCATTTATGGTTTGCTTGTCCAATTTGCGCTATTGACTGCATGGTCTACTCACTGGTCCTATCCAAAAGATACTGGGTTTTTGACATGCAAGTGAAAAGAAATGAAAACTTGTGAGCACAGACAAAGTGAAAAGGTACCAGCAAGAGATGTCAGAGGGACCTACATATGGTGCTGAATTTGACAATTAGACTTTAGAAAGCTGTGACATCTACTGTTGGTCTTGTTCTGTGTCTATACAACTGTCTAGCATGGGTTTTGTTGGCAACATTGTGCATGATACGCCAAAGTTTATTCATTGAGTTACTGCAGTTGTAGGCCTTATATGCCTTCCATATTATTAAATAATCAATTTCAAAAATATTCTATACTATTATGAGTAAGGGCCTGAGCACTTATTCTGTTTTTGAGCATATTTTTTCAGTAGAAATGTATTAAGGTTCCCTATAAAAGATTTTAAATGCTGTTTTCTCAAAATGATTTTTTTGTCATTTTCCAGTATAACCATCTCAGCATATGTAGCACCTATGTACACCAAACTTTCCAGTTATACACTTAGCAGTATTCTGAAGATATTTAGAGGGATTTGTTGATAAATTATTCCTCACCTGATTTATGTGACATTTTAATAAAAAAATATGGCGAAAATCGATATTTTAAGGCTATGGACAGTTTATTTTGATTTCCTAGGTAATGAAAGCAGATATCCTTAAATCCCTCTGTAATTCTTTATTCATCTTGTGTGTAAAGAAAATGAAAAAATTATTTTGCACAAGGCTTTATCATATATGCAAACTCATGCATATTTAATGAGATAATGCCTAATTTGCATAAATTATCATATATATTTAAAAAACTTTTAATATATATTTTTTTCGGTAACACTTTATTTTGAGAGTCTATCTCTAGATGCTCTACATATTATCTGCATACTGTCAACAACATTTTAACAAACTATCTACTAACCCTAACCCTAATCCTAACCTTAACCATTCCCCTAAAACATTCTAAACTTTCGACCCTACGCTTAAAATACACAATTAGTTGCTTATCAACAGATGGTTTGTTGATAGTTTGTTGATAGTCATATAATCAACAAACTATCTGTAGAGCACATACAGATGGAATGTCAGACTCATAAATCTTTTATGAATTTATTGGTAAATTATGGTGGAAAATAAGTATTTATTTGGAGTTACTGACCTTTCCCTTTCCTCATCTTACACCCGGCTTGACAAACGGCAGAACCACTGCCCTCTTCCACCCACCCAGCAGGACCTACTGGCACAGCCACCTGAGCAGCCATTATCATACAGCCATTATCATACATTCCATTATCATACAGCCATTATCATACATGCCATTATCATACAGCCATTATCATACAGCCATTGTCATACATGCCATTATCATACATGCCATTATCATACAGCCATTATCATAAGCCATTATCATACAGCCATTATCATACAGCCATTATCATAAATGCCGTCACCACCTCAGCAGCCATTATCATACATGCCGTCACCACCTCAGCAGCCATTATCATACATGCCGTCACCATCTCAGCAGCCATTATCATCAATGCCGTCACCATCTCAGCAGCCATTATCATAAATGCCGTCACCACCTCAGCAGCCATTATCATACATGTCGTCACCACCTCTGCACACTCATCAACTGACTCTACCAACTTTAGGTCCTTTCTCACCTCCTCACATAGAAAATGATTCTTCTTCCAATCGGTCTTATCAAAACATCACCGCCCCCCCACACCCTCTGTCATGCTTAACCATTGAAACTACTACAAACCTTAGTTATAATTCTGAATCATAAAAGCCAAAAACAGCAACTGCAAAAAACAACAGAGCAGATAATATGTATAAAAATACTGATTTTAGCTCTATATGGTAAGCAGCACACTTAAAAAGAAACCAACATAGAAAGACAAAGACATGACTAATGTGTCTATTTCCCGAATGCAATGTAACAGGGAGGAGAGTAAACATTGAATGCTCCTAAAGCTTAGTTCCATATAAATGCACTGGTAATTTGTTGTTTTGTTGTTAGTGAAAAACAATATTGACCTTGTAGTTGAAAAAGGAGCCTCATATAAAATAATACTAAAATAAAAAAGCAGAAAAGTCCTGTGAGGTCTCGCTTGGGTAGTTGTTTCCGGTGTTACAATGTTTCACTTGAGAATTTACGTCAGCTAAGTTTAGATTATTTAGACTGATATAATGAATGAGAATGTAAAATCTTAAGTGGCGTTTCCGTCCTAATTATGGTTTTAAACAAAAGTTTGACTCTGTAACGCCCAGCCCAGGGAGGGCTGGCATTTATAAACTATCTTGAACTGAGAGATGGACTCCTGTGTATGTTTGGTTATTTCATGTATATATTGTTGTGTTTTGGTTTCCGTTGATTTTATTCAGTCCAGTGCATGTTTTAGTTCCTCCATTATTGTTACGTGTCATGCCCCTTTAATTGTTGTCACGCCTCTCTCTCTAGTGTGGGCTGTCATTTGTTAGGTTTAGGTTAGGAAATTCAGGTAACTTCTGGATCGGTTAGATTAATGATTACGTACAGTCTTGTGTAATTAGGTAGTTAGCATTTGTTATATAAACAGCCCAGACTAGAGAGAGAGTGTTGGGCATTGTGTTCTCTTCAAACCTGTTACGTGAGTGATCCTCTTCAAGTGTGCCTTAGGTTTCATTATGTTTCATGTGTCAAGAAGTTATCCGTGATTACGTTGTGTGTGTTAATGTTCTGTTAATGGTATTAGAGAGAAGGCTTGCTGGTAGTAACTAGGGGTGGCACGGTTCACAAAACCCATGGTTCGGTTCGTATTGCGGTTTTAGGGTCACGGTTTTTGGATCTGTATGATTCTGTACGGTTCTTGTTGTTATATTTTCTTTTAATCTTAACACTCCAGAAATATACACCACCATATGATATAACTTAATTATCCCAAATTTAGGATACAGTTTTAAAAGATAGTTATATCATGTAATCAAGCACAAACGGTATTTGAAGTATTACAGAATAGCAAATAAAATAACTCGCATTTATCAAACTTCCAACTTCAGTGTAGCTCTTACAAAAATACACGTGATGTGATCTTGCAGGCTGCAGTACTCCACACTCCACCGTTGAGGAGCAATCGGCTCCGCTCGCGGTATCTCAAAATCTGACGAAAGTCTTTTAAACTGACCTTTGTCGATCTGAAATGAAGACAGATTCAGCAACTGCATGGCCAATTACTTGCTTAAAATGTTTTCATAAACACGTTTGGGTGAATTATTTTTGTATAATATGAGATCATAGTCAGAATGCCATTAGAGTCTGTTTTGAAATTTGGGAGCAGCCAGCTGCCAGACCCACGTAACGCATTCGCCAGACCCACGTAACGCATTCGTCCATTCAGCTGCCATGTGTTGCTTTGTCACGCTCATCTCGCTAGTCATTAGAGTCGTAAGTGTTTTAACATAGGTGTTGAACGTTTTCATAACGGCAGTAAGTGGTTTGTGCACATTAACAGTGTACAGACAAACCGTGCGACGCACCGAACCGAGACAAGCAAACCGAATGATTCGGATGGTTTTTCATGAACCATGCCACTCCTAGTAGTAATCTTATGTAGTACATCGTCCATGCCGCTTCAAGAGCACGTTGCAGCTTTAGTTTGGGTGCTGCTTTTGTTTATGCCTTGTCCCTATTTGTTCTGACATATTAAACTATTATGCAATACAACCATCATACTGCATTCAGGTCTCCCTCTCTCATCTACCACTCTCAACGTGAAAGACTCTGGTACATTAAAAAAGACTGTTGGTGTAATGAACAGGTCAGATAGGTTCTTAAAATGCTTGTTTTTGTTTAATTTTCCAACAAGAAAATTATCTAGCTCAGGAGAATAGAACGGGCAGGCAAGGATTTGGCACACAATACTAGTAGTCACACAGGCAAAGAGTTGGTACACGATACAGATACTCAGGGCAGGCAGTAGGTCATTCACTGGAGGTCTTCAACGGGGAGCGGGCAGGCTTAGGTTTAATCAGGGAGAAAGCAGGAGTCCACAGGAGTACACAGGATTGGAATATCCAGGAAAAGGTACAAACAGGGCAATCCAATACTTCAATCTCAGAAAAGGAAAAAACAGGTCAGGCCAGAAATGTAGGTGTATGTATAAATGCTCAGTACGTTGCTCAAATACAATCAATACCTCACAATTAGGGAGAGGAACAGAGGCGCTTATATACTGTTTGGGATGCGCGCAAGTGTTTAGTATTCCGGTGATTGAGACCGGGCTATTGGGATGTGTTCCTGTGTGTCGGGTACGTGTGCTATACCTGCCTGCGAGGATGCGTGTGTCCCCCTCTCCTACGGGCGGTTCCAGAAGCCCGAGCCAGGCAAGCAGGAGGACGCCCCTTAGGACGAGGAGCAGGCATGTCGGGATGATCCAGATGAAAGACTTTGAGCAGCCCCGGGTCCAGGACGTCTGAGGCAGGGATCCAGGTACGCTCTTCTGGGCCGTACCCCTCCCAATCCGCCAAGTACTGCAGACCTCCCCGATGCCGTCTGGAGGCCAACAGCTCCTGGACAGTATACGCGGGAACCCCGTCAATCTCCATAAGAGGCAGAGGACCCCGGACAGCAACAGGTGGGTGCATAGGACTGTACAGGACAGGCTTCAAGAGAGAGACATGGAAAGCAGAAGACAGTCTATACTGGCGAGGCAGAAGCAGTCGATAGGTGACAGGGTTGAGCCACCTTAAGATCTTGAAAGGGCCAACTTCCGGGGTGGTAGCCGACCCTGCAGATCCCGCGTCGAAAGCCACACCCGAGCTTCTGGGTCCCCGACGCTAGTTCCAGATGTTGGTGCGCAGTATCCCAAACGCGCAAGCTGTGCGCAAACCATGATTCGACTGCCTCCACAGTAGCCGGATCGGTGTCCCAGGGGAACGGCGGGGGTTGATAACCTAGAACACACTGGAAGGGTGTCATACCTAGAGATGACTGAACAAGGGAAATCTGGGCATACTCCACCCAAGGTAGAAAACGGCTCCACTCATGAGGACAAGAGGAACATTGTTGTCTGAGGAACGTGCTGACGACCTGATTGAGGCGTTCCGTCTGTCCGTTCGACTCCGGGTGATAGCCCGAGGACGACCCCGGCTTGTTCCTTGGAAAACACCTCCCGGTATGGGGCATAGACGTCTGGGATGAAGGTGGCGGGTTTAACGTGACAGTCCTCCACAGAGGTAGCACAGCAGGTTGTGGTAAGGCAATCCTTGCGACAATCAGGACTCCAAGCTTTTAATTCCCCTTCCTTCCAGGATATATCCGGATCATGCTGACAAAGCCAAGGAAATCCCCAAATCAACCTTTCCTTGTCCGATGTTATAACCATGAATTGTATCCACTCCCTGTGCAAAACCCCAACAGTAATGTGCACCGGAGCGGTCTGGTGCGTAATAACTCCTGTTTCCAGCAGTTGCCCACCCAACGCGTTAATCCTTAGAGGAAAGGAGAGAGCAATTAATTGGACACCCAAAGATTGTGCCAGTTGACAGTCAATGAAATTTCCTGCTGCTCCAGAATCCACTAAACCTTGAGTGGCGACAGTGACATCACCCACAGTAAGCGACACAGGTAAATTAAGTTGCTGTCTGCCTGGGAGTAAAGACATAGAAGGGCCTACCTTTCCTCCCGACGCAGTGTTAGAGGGTCCCCTTCGGGACGGTTTGATTGGGCAGTTCTCCAGCAGGTGCTGTGCTCCTCCACAATATAAGCACAGCCGCTCTCTAAATAGGCATTGTCGTTCCATAGGGTTCAAAAGCTTGTCTTTTTTTACTTTAGACTATTTTTCAAGGTCTAATCGCTGTTCACCTGCCGCTGGACCTCTTGGCCGGCAGTGGACCGCTGGTTAAACGATTAGCAAACTGCCTGGTGGACCACCAGCTCTGCCTCTGCTTGTCCGCCTGTGTCCCGCCAATTCTATGCTAGCTGGGATGTTCATGTATTTCTAAAATTAGTCTGTTTTTGGACGCTAGCGAATGTTTTTCAAATGTATCATGTTTTCACGAGAAACTGACAATATATAAAATCAAATTCTGTGTATTGAAAACATGGTAAATGTTTGTTTTTGCAATTAATTCACAATGGTTATTGAAATGAATTAAAACCAGCACTATTATTCTGAATGGACAAATCACTGTTCGTGTTGCCGAAATAATATAGGTATGCCAAGCAAACGTGAGTGCCCCCCCGCTAGAACCGCGCCTGCTTCCTACTTCCTGTCTGTAATGTGTTTAGGAAAAAAGGTGACTGTCTAAAAAACACGACCGACTTTGTGGCACCATAGCTCTGGCTCCTTTTAACTGACAGGGATGAGCCACCACGCATTATTTGCGTGTAATTCTCCTCTTTCCAACGGTATCAAGCTTCAGTTGTTAGCATATAAGGTTTGCGAGATAATCGCGCTTGACGCTTGAGCGTCGAAATCACTTAGAGTGTTAAAAGTGGTGGGGCAGCGCCACACCACTTTGAAAAGTACTGGGGCAAATGCCAGCTCGCCACACATCTGCCGGCGGCTCTGACCCAGACTCTGTACACCTGCTCTCACCCAGTCTGTATTTAAGGCTTACACACACCATTGCCTCTTTTCTATATTCCTACTGAGCATTCAATTTCTTGTATTGTTTAACCGGCCTGACCCCTTGCTTTGTGTATGAAGACTTTGAAGACTATGAAGACTTTTTGATCAGGAGGCTATAGACAGGGACTATGTCCTCCCTCGTAGAGTCTTCGAGGCTCCTGCCCATTTCGAAACTCCCAAAATGGCCTCACGCCTGAGTCTCAAGAGGGCTACCAGACCCAGTTCCAAGATGGCTACCAGCCCCAGTTCCAAGATGGCTGATTCCAAGACGGCTACCCGCCCCAGTTCCAAGATGGCTACCCACCCCAGTTCCAAGATGGCTACCAGCCCCAGTTCCAAGATGGCTACCAGCCCCAGTTCCAAGATGGCTACTAGCCCCAGTTCCAAGATGGCCGCCGGCCCCTTTCCCTTGATGGCCGCCTGCCTGTTTCCAAGGATGGATGAGGACGACGAAGAGGAAATGCCTGCACTTATTCATGCCCTTATAGAGGGCAGCATGCTATTAAAAGGGGTTACTCACAGCCACAAGAGGCCGCTGTTCCTGTTCCACGGCCACAAGAGGCCGCTGTTCCCGCTCCACGGCAACAAGAGGCCGCTGTTCCCGCTCCACGGCAACAAGAGGCCGCTGTTCCCGCTCCACGGCCACAAGAGGCCGCTGTTCCCGCTCAAGCCTCCTGCCCACAAGAAGCCGCTCCTGCTCAAGCCTCCCGCCCACAAGAGGCCGCTCCCGCTCCAGCCTCCCGGCCACCAGAGGCCGCACCCGCTCAAGCCTCTCAGCCACCAGAGGTCGCTCCCCAGTCTCGGCCACCAGAGGTCACTCCCGCTCCGCCTCGGCCACCAGAGGTCACTCCCGCTCCGCCTCGGCCACCAGAGGTCACTCCCGCTCCGCCTCGGCCACCAGAGGTCGCTCCTGCTCTGCCTCGGCCACCAGAGGTTTCTCCCGCTCCGCCTCGGCCACCAGAGGTCGCTCCCGCTCTGCATCGGCCACCAGAGGTCGCTCTCGCTCCGCCTTGGCCCCCAGAGGTCGCTCCTGCTTCGCCTCGGCCACCAGAGGTTGCTCCCGCTCCGCCTCGGCCACCAGAGGTCGCTACACCACCATCAGTCGAGCCTGAGCCTTGCCTTGTCCTCGAGCCTGAGCCTTGCCTTGTCCCCGAGCCTGAGACTTGCCTTGTCCCCGAGCCTGAGCCTTGCCTTGTCCCCGAGCCTGAGACTTGCCTTGTCCCCGAGCCTGAGCCTTGCCTTGTTCCAGGGCCTGCCCTTGTCCCAGGGCCTGCCCTTGTCCCAGGGCCTGCCCCTGTCCCAGTGTCTTTGGCTGCCCCTGTCCCTGAGCCTACTCTGACTCCCGAGCCTGAGCCTTTCATTGTCCCTGTGCCTTCCATTGTTCCCGTACCATTCACTGTCCCTGACAAGCCACAATTGCTGTATGCACACCACAACATAAAGAATCTTTTTAAACCCTTGCCCATTCGCCACCAAACTCCAGGCATTCCACTGAAGGATCACTAACACCATACTAACCAGGATGTTTCTCCACCCCATCTATATTAGGATAACACATACTCCAGTGCACCTTGTGACATCAGAGATGCCCAAAAAAAACCTGACTGCACGCAGCACCACCTCTATGCGAGACAACCTCCCAATAACTGGAGCACCCACATTCATTATACTACTAATAAATGCCAAGAAATCCATCCTGTTTACCACCAGGGAGTCCATACCCACCCTACACTCATGATCACAAGTTTTCCTCACCACAACCTCCCTTCACACATTTTGACTGGCAAAATGGGAGCCACCAGAAACACAAACTGCTAAGGTGAGTTGTACAAAACCTTTATTTTTTGTCAACTCTGTGTACACAAACAATGTTCTTAATGCTCGAGTTCATGTGTACAGCCCCTGCTGATACTTCATGCAAAGTTTCATGTTGTGTCGAGCCTTCTTAGTGTTTAAAAAATTGCAATTTTGAAGCTATCATATTAGTGCCCCATCACTCCTGTTCAAAAGGAGATTTGACCGAAACCAAAAATAGGGAAAATCTTAAAAGTGGCGATTCCGTCCTAATTATGCTTTTAAACTAAATTTTTACTCGGGTACATTTAAAAAAATATCTTATGTTGCATTTTGGCGAGAGTTACGCTTTAAAGACATGGAGTTGGAGAGTGCAATGCCTCAGCTTTTCTAACTGTTCTCAATAGTGGCAACAATTGGAGCTACATCTGCAGATGTAGAAAGAAGCTTCTCCTTTTTAATGCGGTTCAAGTCCTACACCCGTAACACAATGGGCCAAGGCCGTTTAAGCAGCCTAGCTCTGCTGGGTCCTTTAGAAGACACTGAGAGACAGTTTTTATGATGTAGGCCAAAAATGAGCTTCCCCTCTTTGAAAGAACAGCAGCTGCCACCGTAGGCTTGCACCATGTTACTCAATGCATAAAAGGAAATGAAGAGAAGAAAGAAGAGGTCAGATGTTGTAGGCTCTGCCCAGGGTGTCATTTCAATTTATCTTGAATTTATACATAGATTTTATGATTTTTGTCATTTTATTTAACTTTTGTTTATCCAGGTGGGCCGATTGAGAACAGATTCTCATTTGCAATGGTGACCTGGCCAAGATAAAGCACAGGTGCAAGACAAGATATGAAGTACACAAAAATAGAAAATACAGAATACAAATGGTCAGAGTATGTGATAGGAAGAATATGTACATTATGTGCAAATTAGGTACAGGTAGATTTGTTGGTATGCAAAGTGAAAGGGCAATAACTATGGTATCACTTGAGCATAATTGTGCAAATCACTTCAAAGGAAAAACTGATGGTGTAGATGAATATGTGCAAAATATGCCATTTACAATGTGGACTGTGATTTTATTTTCCTTTCTTTAGAAATGTCACTCTTATTTTCTGCTCCCGAATGTGACCTCCTCCTACTATTTGCCCATTGTGGTATCTGACCATGGCCCTTAAACAATTGAAGTAGCTCTATTAGTAAAAACCCGCTCTCCTCCTTGCTGGAGGTTTAATTCTCATATCCTATCCCATTCAAAATTTTGTGACCGTATTTTTTCTGCTATTGATAATTTTCTGTACTCTAATCAGACTGACTCATCTTCCCTTCGCTTTTATGGTAGACATTCAAGGCCTATTTAAGAGGTGTGATTATATCCTACTCCTCTCATTTAAACAGAGCTTGAAGTATCAAATTTGAGGAAAGTTATAACAATATTCATGATGGACCATAATTATGCTCACACGCCATCCCCAGAGCTATATAAACAATGTTTGAATCTACAATCTAAATGTAACCTTCTATCTACTAATGAAGCGGAGTGGTTACTCTTATATTCGTGGGCCACATACTATGAACAAGGTGAGAAGGTGAGCCGCTTGCTTGCACACCAATTAAATCAATGTGCTGCTTCACGTTTGATCCCTTTGATTGAACTCTTATAACTGTTTAATCTCAGTCCCAGATGGGATAAATGACTAATTTAAAACATTTTATTCTTCACTTTACACATCTGAGTTACCACCTGACACTGCTAATATGACTACATTTTGCCATAAACCCTATGCAAAGTAGCACAGTCCCGGGCCCAGATGGGTTCTCAACTGAATTTTCTAAGAAATTCCACTTGAGTTTGTCTCCCTTACTCTTATCTATGTATAATGAGTTATTGGATTGTGGTTGCGCCCCACAAACTTGACACACGCGTCTGTAGCTCTTCTGCTTAAGAAAGGCCCCTCAGTATCCTCAATGTGGATGTAAAGGTGCTTGTAAAAGACGACCCTCCCTTCAGTCATCTCAGAGGAACAGAAAGGCTTTATTAAGGGTAGACAGTTATTTGCTAACATTCGGACCTTGTTTAACAATATTTATTCCAAACAGTTTTCAAAATCACCGGAACTTGTGGTATCGCTTGATGCTGAGAAGGCATTTGACAGAATTGAAAGGGAATATTTATTTGCGGCTCTTAAAAAGTTTGGTTCTGGTTACAAATTCATTGCTTGGATTAGGCTGCTATATGCATCCTCACAGGCCAGTGTCTATACCAATGATAATCATTCTGACTACCTCAACCTGGGACGCGAGACCAGGCATGGCTGCCCTATTTCTCCTTTACTCTTCGCCATTGATATCAAGCCCTTTTCGGTGGCTTTATAGGCTTCACCCTCCTTCCAGGGAGGGAATTGAACATAAGATATATATATATATATATATATATATAGTCAAATGGAGCAAGGATGCGAGGAGACAAAAGCAGGTGCAGTATACTTTTACTGAGGAACCGTAATGCAGGAAATAACAATAAACGTAACTCTCTGATATAGAGACAATAATCGAAAAGGTCGAAACAAACACTCTAGCTTATATACACAACTGATAGGGATTAAGCACAGCTGTGTGATTACACGGGTGTGCGTAATGACACCATGGAGATGGCTAGAATACCCATGGTAGGAAGAATGAGAACCAAGGCAGTCCTGCACAACGAATCCTCTCAGTACTCAGGTGAGGCCGACCGTGTGTGTGTGTGTGGTCTGGGGTTGGATGTGACATATATATATATACATGCTGATGACTTGCTGCTATATGTACATAATCCAACAACATCTTTACCAACTATTCTTTCCATTTTGGAGAATTTTAGTTCTTTCTCCATTTACAAGCTAAATCTTAAAATAAAGAAGCTAAATCTTAAAAAATGTGAGTGTTTCCCAATCAATCCAGTGGCATTACTGCTCCAGCAGATCGATTTGCCTTTTCAACTTAATCATTTGTGCTTTGAATAACTTGGAGTGAATGCAACTCGCTCACTGCCAGCTCTCCTTTCATCTAACTTCCCCCCTACTCATTCAGATGAAGACCGATTTTAAGAGGTGGGGTAAATTACCTATGTCTGGTTTTTAAGCAATTAATCAGGCGGTTTCTGCTTTCATTTGGGCTGGAAAGTCACCTAGCTTAAATAAGTTTTTACTTCAGCAATGTAAATTCAATGTCGGGCTCGCACTTCCAAATTTTCTATATTGGGCCGCCAACCTTCTGAAACAGCTTTTCAGGGTGCACTCCCCAGACACATCTTGGTGCCTGCTAGAAGGTCTTACCTGCTCCTCCTCCCCTCTGCCTGCACTATTATGCTCCACTCTCCCAATATCTCCCTCTCGTTACCTGTAAGACTATCCACACTCAACATATTTTACCAGTTTCAGCACCATTTTAAGTTCTCCTTTATCCATTTTGGGCCCTATTAATAACAACCACATATTTACTCCATATGTTGTTGACAGTGCTTTCACCCTCTGGAAAAAGATCATTAAAACTTTAAATTATCTTCATTAATTTTTTTTTCTAGTTTTCCCAGCTTGGTTGTTAAACATGCTATTCACCCATCTAATTCTTTTCGATACCTGCAGATGAGACATTTAGTCTTTTCTGAATTTGCTGTCTTGCCTTTACTATCCCCCACCCAGCACAATAATGAGCCATTGAATATTCTCAACAGAAATAATTGATTTCACATATCTATTCTTGATTTATGTTCTGTGGTAAACACTCCACTAATATACCTAAAGGTGCTTGGGAGCGGGAAATGGGTCTTGAAGTTTTGAAGGATTTCTGGGATGGAGTGATCGACAGAAAAAATCCACTTCATCTTTTGTTCATCTTGGGCTCATTCAGTTTAACACTAGAACCGCCAAACGGTGACGCCATCTGGCATTTGAGTTTGTAATTAAAATAAATCTGTGATTTTGAAAGCTACACCCTCCTCATTCCTTGACTTTTCCTGAATATGTGTATTTTACATTATTCCATTGTCCAATTTCAAAAATCTAAAACAGAAAGCTATTTGTAGATTTCCATGTTATTTTACCCCAAATTCCAACTAAAACCACCAAAATCAGATGCCTCCTAACATTGGTACCCAGCCAATTATCTGGTAGCCAGGTGCTAAGCAAGCCAGGCGATAAGCACCTCTCACTGAATGAATGCTGTCAAAGGCTGAATGCCCAATAACCTCATAAAAAAGATATTTAGCCCTGGCTGAGAATTAACTAAATAATGTGTATCATGTCCTAAAATATTTTTAACTTTAGTCTTTGCAATATAATGTAATAATTAAAGTGACTGGCTATCATGTGTTTTAGAATTTTCACTGATTATTTTACAACTATGAAACGCTGCTTCTCATAATTCAACAGTTTTCCTAGGTATATACATGTTGTAGCCAAATAAGTAATTCAATAATATTTGAATTATTTGTAGGCTATTTATGTTTTTATGTTATGAAGTTTTAAAATCATAATTGGCCAAATGTCACCACTGATACCAGGGCTCCCTTCAGCACTGCTGTTGTCCGGGTTCTCCTCTGCGGTAGAGCCCTTTGGACCCACCACAGCACTGGAGTTAGCTGGGCTCCCAGCTCTGCTGTTACCAGGGCCTCCTGCACAACCTGAAGCAGGGCCCCCTGCTGCGCCGGATACAGGGCCCACTGCTGCGCCCGACACAGGGCCCCCTGCTGCGCCTTACACAGGGCCCCCTGCTGCACCCGACACAGGGCCTTCTGCTACTGTGTCGAAGAGGCCTCTTGCTCCAGGGATGCCTCTACTGCTGGGGTCTGGCGGGCTGCCACGCCTACCTGCCTTGGACTGGCTGCCTGTCCAGCGTCGTTCTCCGGCGGAACCTCCGCCTAGGTGAGTCCTGGGTGGGGGTACTGACTGTTGAGTGGTGGGTTTTGCCCCCCCGCCCTCCCCTTGGTCTGGCCTCCCCGGTGTGGTGGGCTTTGCGGGGTGATGTCACGCTCAGTGTGGGCTGGTGTGTGTGGACTGATCATGGACTCCTTAAATAGACTATTAATTATTTATATACATGTTTAGTTTATTCCTGGGTTGTGTTTCTATATTCAATGCTTCGCATGGTGTTTTGGTTTTGTCTTGTAATACGTGTAATGCCCCTTTAATTTGTGACAGCTCCTCCAGTTCGGCAGTAGCTAGAATAGGGTAGGTTGGGCTGGTATGTTGGAGCGCTGTTGATTACTAGTAATTACGTTCAGCCAGGGGTGGACTGGGACCAAAAATCGGCCCTGGCATTTTGGCCCAGACCGGCCCACCACAACATCACAAATAACACCTGTCCTTGCGCTCCCCTGAATATGTATACCAAATCCTACTACTTAAAACTACTAACGCCATGTAGAGAGTATGCAAGAATCAGTGGGAATTTACACTATCATCGGATCATCCTTTCTC
>JACXGM010022757.1:0-16544 GCA_016801145.1 Umbra pygmaea | reverse complement strand
TTGGGTCCTTGGCGATTCCCACCTTCTGTTCTTTTTCTGAAATACAAAGCAACACATTGAAGCATTTTGCTTATGTCGAATTAATGTATATATAATGTGTTAACAAACGTTATTTCTACTGGTATACGACTTCGATGATATACTATGTGAAAGTAGCAATTCCATAGAAGTGCTGCATTTAGACTATTAGCGTTAGTACCATTTCTGCAGAAGAGACCATACGGAAAGTAAACTGTATGAGAAACAGTGGTAGCAGCAACATTATATAATATCACTCCAATACATAGCTACAAATTGTAGTTATGGCACATAGTAGAACATGCGTTCCAATGTTGAACTATTAAATGTTACCGCGTTACAGGTTTGACAGTAGCGAACAAAAATATAAAACATAAGAATGTATTCGGCTACAGAGCACAAGGTCTAAAAAGACTATCTTACCTGATATTGTGAGTGCATTTTCTATCTCACGCCAGAGTTGTTTTTTAACCTCGTCTGTTTACATCCATCGGTGCGTAGAGTAGTTAACTGCTCTGGTCACTTCCGTCTTTCTTTGAGCACTGATTCACTAGCAAAATCCTAAAAACGACGAAGAAGAAGCTAGCTGTACAGCCAATCGGAGTGGTCCCTGTCACCACACCCACAGACCGACGGCCAGGGAAGCCCGTCGCCGATTCAACATGTTGAATCGCGGGCACCTGAAAAAAAGGACAACGGAGGACAACGCACCACGACGGTGAGGGACACACCGAACAGGCTAGAGCGACGGTCGGTCACCGTTGGCCCATCTAGTCCAGACGCCCAACTATCGCCTTGGTGTGTCCGAGGCTTTAAATGTCAAAATCTCTTTTTCTGTAGGACCCTGCAACTTTTACGTCTGCTCACTACGCCATCTTGCTCCTCCCCCGTTTAAACTCGCTTGTCGCTTCAGTGCGTATTAATAATGTGGGAGGAGCGTTCATGCGAAGGGGATTGCGATTTGTCCGTGGAGTCGGATTTTGGTACAACACCTGTTCTGGCTCAAATCTACCCACCTCGCCTCAGCTCCACTCGACTACACGGCTCGCCCTTTCAGCTTTTCTATTGGGCAAATTTACCTGGTGCAACGTAGTTTTTGTTAGTTGCTCCGTCGGGAATAATTGCCGAGCCCTGTTCTGAGTATGCAAGTTAATGAAATATGGCTGGATACGAAATCTTTCATTTAAGCACGTTATCTGTGCCACATTTTCCAGATCTAACAGTCCTGCTATCATTTGTATAGCTTGTAAAGTTTTGTCTTATATTATATACGTTTATACAAACCTGTCGCCTTTGGACATGCTTTGACATGGTGAAAACTGATGCGGTATAGACTGGTGTGGAGTCTGTGGACAAGCTCTTGCATCGGCACTCAATTGCTTTTCCTTAAGGCTCTGGATGTCTGTCCCAGCAAAAATCTGAATTTGAAATTTTAGAGCGAATCTGAATTTCTGATCTGAATTTGACTGAATGTTAAAATATATATATTTTAATTTTCAGTGCAACTGAATTCAAATTCAAAATATTACATTCAGTTTCAACTTAATTGTAATTCATTTTCAAACTAATACATACAATTTCAAATTGTGCTATTCAGATTCAGTTTTTAAATTCAATTATTCAAGTTAAACAATACATATTCAGTTTGTGGTGGCACAAATTTCTGCCCATACAAAGTCCTGAAAAAAGTTACTCAATTGAAAGTGAAAACAATGTTGAGCCTCTTGTTGAAGAAGATAAGGATAAAACTAAAGTCATTGTGAATAAACTAGGTGGCCTCTTCCTTAAATTAGAAAGTATTTTCAATGTTTCGAACAGATGCATAGATGAAATTGGTGGAAAATCTTTGCCAATTGAACCCTGTAAGTGCAGCTTTGAAGGCAGACGGACCTTTAAGCAGCTCTAACAAGAGAAGTAGCTTCTTAAAGGAATATTTTTCCATTATTGAGCCAGTTGAGTACATCCTTGATAAGAAGGAAAGAAAAACATTCCAATATGTCCCAATTTTACCAACATTGTCAGAACTTTGGAGCAAAAGAGATATTCAAAATATGGTCTTCCAGAACAGAATGGATCCTGATGGTTCATCTGCATACAGGTCTTTTCATGATGGTTCGCACTTCAGAGGAAGTTATTTATTTTCTGTAGATGAGGTAAAACTGTCACTAATTCTATATATTGATGATTTTGAGGTTTGTAACCCTCTAGGGACATCCCGTAAGAAACACAAAGTAACTGCGGTGTATTGGGTGTTGGCAGACATTCCCTCTTCATCAAGATCTACACTGACATCATTTATCTAGCTGTACTATGTAAGGCAGATGATGCAAAGAAATTTAGATATCCTGAAATACTAGCGCCATTATTAACAGATCGGAAAATCTTGGAGGATGATAGACTGTATGTTCCCTGTTTGGGAAAATTAATCAAAGGCACTGTGTTCTGTGTAATTGCTGACAACCTTGGAGCTCATTCAATTGGGGGCTTTGTTGAAAACTTTACTGGATCAAACTTTTGTCGCTTTTGTATTGGGGAGCGTTTAATGATTCAGCAATTTGAAGTGAGATCAGGAGCCTTTCCTCTAAGAACAAAGCATCAACATAACCTGCACATTCAAACAGTGTTGTCTGATACTGGCCAGACCCATGTCTACGGAGTGAAAAGACCATGTGCTATCTCTAACAGACATGAGGTTATCCTCCAGATGTGCTACATGATTTGCTTGAGGGAATTGTACCCCTAGAACTGGCACTGTGCTTGAATATTTTGATAAAGAGGAAATATTTTTCTCTTGCTGAGCTAAATAGTTCCATTAGACACTTTCAATATAAATGGAGTGACAAAACCAACAGCCCACAAGCTGTCCCACTGAACTTTACCTTGAAGAAAAGCATTGGAGGCAATGCACATGAAAACTGGTACTTATTGTGTCTGCTGCCTTTTAGGTTGGGAAACAAAGTGCCTGAGGATGAAAAAAGTGTGGCAGCTGTTAATGACCCTGAAGGATTTTGTTGAGCTTGTAATGGCTCCTGTCCAAACAGTTCAGAGCATTGGATATCTTGATAGTAAGATTGGTGAGCATCGCTATAGAGTTTTTGAATCATTTCCAGAACAAAAACTCACCCCAAAACAACATTTTCTGGAGCACTACCCTTGGCTCATGACAGCTTTTGGTCCTCTTGTGGATTTATGGACCATGAGGTTTAAAGCGAAACATAGCTTCTTTAAGAAGATTGTGAGACAAACTGGGTCTTTTCGAAATATTTTGATGTCACTTGCTAAGAAGCATCAATCAATGATTGCATTCAATCTACATGGTGCAAACATTCTGAAACCGGCTCTATGTGTGTCTAAAATGACAAGTAGCATTAGGTGTCCTGAAAGAAGACATAACAGAGTTCATGACCAGGAAGTTCCCAGATGAAGTGGCTGTAGATGTGGCAAGTCAGGTTGATTTTTGGGCACCAACTATTGTGTTGGAATGATGTTGCCTTTTGGATCAACTGGAGGATTGCCTGACTTCGCAGATATCATCCCGATTTTCATTGTGCATCACCGCCTTTTCTTTTTTGGCAAGTTATTAAGTGCCTGGTACAGTGAACACTTAAGTAATTTCGAAGCAGAATCAACCAGCAACATTCAAATCTTTGAGCAGTGCCAATTGACTGATATCTACCCCTTGGCTGCATACAACATGGCAGGAGAACAAATGGTTTCTCTTAAACATCACGTTTGCTTACCATAGGTAATATAGTCTACTTCATTAACTTATTATTATAAACTCACTAACTTATTTTTTATAATTTCTTGTTGTTTTTCATTTTTGAAGTTGAGGCCATTGGTAAAACTCTGTTTATGTTTTTAGTAATATGGTTGTATTGAAAAGCTCCACCGTGTGTGTGTGTGTGGTGTCTTATTTATTAACCTGTCCATGATCCCTTTCCTCTGCTCATTTCTCTCCTACTCTTCCCAGCTGATGATTGCTCAACCAACCAGAATGTCTACACCAGCTCATTTGCGTGTAATAGTGGAGGCTCACGACATCCGCAAGTTGACACTACCCTTTGTTATCCCTGAAATGGGTGAGGACCTTGTTTCATTCATCAAAAAATACTTTGAACTTCAATGGAATATTGATCTTTTGTACCAAGACAAAGAATTTGGTGACCAGTTCTTCACTCTGACCACAACTACAGAGATAAAAGACAAGGACACAGTGAAAATACTCAGAGTAGAGCCTTCAATCATTATTAACTTAACTCCTGTTAATGTGTCAGACCAGTGCTCTACTTCAACACCATCGGTTAAATCTGTTACTCCAAGATCATGTGATCATTACTCTGCTGATGAGGGTTATTCAGGGAGCTCAATAGAAACTAGTCTGTTGTCCCCATCACCTGTGTGCTGTGTTGACCCCTGGCCTGCTCGCTTCATGATACCAAATTTCTCCCATGATTTGGAAATGATTCTTCAAGAAGCAAACAAGTCTTATTATGGTAGTGGTGCACTCTACCAAAACCCAAGTGTGAAATCTGATATCCTGCAGGCTCAAATACTGGAAGTTGCACAAGCTCTTGTACAGAAATATTGATGCCTCAATGAACCTGGATCATTCTCAGCATTGTATGGTTGGCAACAGAGCCTCAAGTATAAGATGCACAATTATCGCACCAAGTTGAGAAGCTGTGGACTCTCATGCCCTGAGTTTGAGATTAACTTCTTAAAAAGGAAGCGGTTAGTTAACAAGGCCCCTGCTATGAATACCAAGAGACCCAAAAAAGCAGTGGCGAATTATCTGCCTCCCCATCCACTTGGGGAAAGTGAAGAAAGTCTAGAGAAGGACAGACTTGACCTTTGTGAATTAAAGAAGAAAAATAACAAAAAGATCATTGCAGAAAAAATGGCACACACATTCTCAAGTCGAAGACATGAAGTTGTCAACCTCAGCCCTGGTATCGAAGATTTCATGCAGAGTGGGCCTGCTTTGTTCAGTGAGGCTCGGGTAAACAAGTTGAAGCTATTTAATTTTTACATGGCCATTGTAGAAATATGAATGCTTCATAGGAATTGTGACTGTTTGCATCATTTGGAAGTTTGCTTTCTTGTTCTCACCTGGTCCTCTAACATGTCCCTTTAATGTAGATTGAGGAGGAATTCAGAAGAATCACGGCAGTTCCTCTTCAGCAAACCTTTATGAGGAAACTTGATGGTTTCACAGAAAGACTGCTCAACCTCATGAGAGCCAAGGGAGGGGTTCCAGGGACAAAGATCAGGCCAATCATGGATAGACTCAATCAGGTAATTGTTTGGATACAGGCCTATTTAGGAAATTGACTTTATTTGGTATCAGAACTAATATGTGGTAATTAGCCTAGGCTAATTCGTAATGTAATTAAAGCGTTTAAATTAGCAATCATATTTGATAATTAAAGTCTGGCAAACAATTTGGCTCTAAATGGCTAAGATCTATAAATGGGTAAGCATGGTGGTGTCCAGTAAGCGACCAACTATGGCAGTGATCCAACGTGTCCTTGTATTGAATCAAAGACGACTCAGAGTCCGCGGCCATGTCAATTGTTTTATTCTGCAAAACTTTCGACATTTTGCCTGACGTGGCTATATAAAAAAAATGTCGCCTCCCAAGACAAGTCATTATGGAGCTGCTGGACCTTCTCAGACCTGCGCTTGCCAGGCTAACTCTAGCGCAGTTACGGTGGCAACGGCCATACTCCATAACATGGCTGTGCGAGGAGGCGCAACTATTCCGGAGGGGAGGAGGTGGAAGCGGATGAGTAGGAAGATGGAGAGGGAGAAGTTGAGGTCCTCCATCCTCCACAGAGGGCTGCCCTGCACACTGCAGGGGTTGAGTCAAGGCAGCTTTTGATTGCAAATGTTTTTGATTGATTTATATTTTCTTTTTGGAATAACTTGCTGAGCTATCATTAGCCATCATCCATGATTGAATGGACTTTTCTTTTGATTCGTATTATGATGGAATGTTTATTTTTTTGGAAAATAAATGGTATTTTCAAACCTTGCATCCATTAAATGTTCTGTGTGTGATTCTAATCCTTTAAACCTTTAACCTATCATGCCATTGTGTCCATTCCATAAGTGCTCTATGCAACGCCAATCATTCACATGCTTCTCTTAAGGTTGGCGAAGGAGCCTACACCTTAGAATTTCTCAGTCAAATGTTGACATATGCCCAAATTAGCACGTCACATTGCTGATTCATCTTCATTAATTTATTGGGCATTGAACGTAGGTCACATGGTTGTCAGAGGATTCCCTTTCTGCTGCTTTGCCTCATGCATAGCCTTACGCGTCGTCAAACACACAGATAATGTACATGATGAACTAATGTCTTTACGCAGCCTCTTCAAAGGAGCCTTTATATATGAATGTGCAGTGCACTTAGATTGACACTGCTTAATTTCCTTGTGGATAAATAAGGTATCTCATAGATAGAGCAAGATTTTATGCGTAGTTTTCCAATGGCAATAGAGACTCAGTTGTTGACTCATTAAGGATGACAGAATGACATACAATCTTGTTGATGATTAAGTATTTTTAATGAAAATGCGCGTACAAACACACACAGACACGGTCACTGGTGTGACTGATGCTCAGATACTATAAAGACAAAAACATACCAAAATCAGATTAGGAACTGTAAACCAAAAAAAATAAAAAGTGTATTACATTATTTTTAGAAGTCGTTAAACCCACGTCAAGAAGCGGGACAACGGGATGAGGAGAGTGGATGTTTAGCGAGGGATACCCGGTTCGTCTACCAGTAACAACATCTCGTATGAACACATTACTGACAATTTGATAATTGAATTAGTAGTCTATATTTTACTGATAACTTAAACTATACCAAAATAAATGTTACTGGAATAATTGAGGAATGTCTCATTTACATAGAACGTGTTGTCTTTCTTAACGCCGTATGCACCTTCGCGTGAAGTGAAAAATCGATTCCTGAGCAATCGATGCAAACTAACTCAGCACCTTCCATCGGGACAGCGCCTTTGTAACGTCGCACTTAAGAGGCAGTGTGTTAAGAAACTTCCTAAGGGAGACTTCGGGGAACACACTTATGAACATAAACAACTTCTGTAAGATATATCTTTTAGAGTCTTCTTAGTGAGCTATGAGTGAACGTTATCGGGGAACCGGGCCCTGTTTAGTTGAAGTGTGTTAGATTAGAGTGCTTGTGTTGTATCAGTCTTGTGTTTAGTGTGTTACAGTGCACTATTTATAATTAATGTTTTGTTTCTTTTGTTCACAGGGAGTTGGGGTAGTTTAGAGCTCCTCCGCAGTATACAGTACATCACTCATAGGGATACTCCCTTGTTAAAAGCACACTCGTTAGACCTGGGCCGACCACCAATTGTAAGTTATGTTAGGGTGCCTTGATCGTGTGCCAGACCAGTATTGTGTATTTGTGTTGGGAGGTAAGGGAGGGGACGTTTTGTTCATTTATTTGCTTTGGTCCCGTCAGCTGCCCCATCTCCTTAAACTTATTACATTGGCAAAATAAAGCCCTGTTTATACGCCAACAGTTGTATTTGTGTCCTTAGTCGCACCTACAGCCCCATAACTCTTTTTCTGACTACTGGGGGTCCCTGAGCGGTGGGGAGTCACGTTACCCTCTTAAAGGAGATAGATTATAACCCAAATCCTGGTCAGCGCTATGCCAATTTGCCTTGTGTATGAGATCCAGGGAAAGACAGAGAACCCATAGTCAGCCTCTAAAACCTACTATCATGATGTACACTGTCCTGCAGGTAGGAATAAGTTTTCAAGGTACAAAGCAAACATTTTTGTTTAATTTATGTCATGTTTTCACCCGTTTTATTTTCCTTTGGTCGAATTGATGCAAACATCATGTATGTAATGTAAATGTGTCAGGAAGGTGCACAGTGTGCACTCAATGAAAATGTGCTCTTGTACATACTTCACAGAAAATGAGCCATGGCCAATGAGTCTCAGGTTGAAAACATACTTATATATAGTAAACACTGAAAAAACACAACAAAAGAGCTAAGAGCACATGACCCTCTTCCTAATTCGGTCTGCCTGTCTCATGACTTCCTCCTTTTCACAACTTTCTTGAGAAGCATCCTAATATCTTTGCCAGATTTCCTAGTACTTACTGTACATTCTACTAGGGCAGAAGCTCTTCCTGATGCTCTTTCTTTACTGTCATCTATTTCTACTCTGTCATGAGGTTCTCTGTCTTTCATAGAATGTCTGGTTCTCTTAATGTTTTTTTTAGAATAAGTGTAAGATTTTGTGAGAATTTTTTTTTTTTTGTCGCTGTTTAAATGGGAGAATGATTTCCCACACGACACTGTTTGCACTATGGAAAATCACTCATTAAAGGCCTATTTATGTAAAGTATGATTAATTAGGAACTTTTGAAGGCTTCCCCGAAATATGTTTAAAGGACAAATTTTGTCTACACATGTGTAGCTATTAATAGCACCATCTGAGAAAGTCTGGGAAAATCACTGTAGAAAAGGAGTGCTTGTCTCTGCCAAAAAGTGCAATTTGTTGAATTCAAGCAGTAACAATCGAACTAGTATCTCTTTAAAGTAACAACCGAACTACTATCTCTTTCAAGTGAACAGCTTACAAACACCGTAAAAATTGTATTTCCTGATAATTACGAAATCCAAAGGAGGAGGTATATGGGATGTTTTCCTACACTGTACAGTGGTTTGTTACACACTGAAATGCATAGATTCTATTAAACATTCCGCGCGTGGTCAGTGACAAACACTGTGGAAGCCCAACTCATTACACCCTCAATGCAACTGCTGTTTAAATGGCAAAATATGCACTACATACAGTAGTGTGCAGGGTTCAAAATGACTTAAGACTCTTGGGGGGTCCCCTAAAATTTCGTTATATAAAATTCTGAAGACTTCCTTACTACACTAGATACTGTAGGCAAAATTTTTAGGACACCCCTACTAAAAGTGGAGAAGGAATAATGGTCTCAGGCTATTTTTTAATGGTTTGGGTTAGGCCCAGTAGTGTAGTGTTGTCTAGAAAAGTGGGTATATGCTAGCGGGTTAACTCCCCACCCCGGGAGCAAAAAAATATATTGCACCTTATATACAGGTCTTTCTCAAGAAATTAGAATATTGTGATAAAGTTTATTATTTTCAGATGATTAGGTTAATAGCTCGTTTAGAGACCCTTTTCATGATATGCTAATTCTTTGAGATAGGAATTTGGGGTTTTCATGAGCTGTATGCCAAAATCATCAGTATTAAAACAATAAATGACCTGAAATATTTCAGTTGGTCTGCAATGAATCTAAAATATATGAAAGTTTAATTTTTATCGTTACATTATGGAAAATAATGAACTTTATCACAATATGCTAATTTCTTGAGAAGGATTTAGTGTAGTGGATTTAAATTGGTTACAGGACCGATTATGGCAGATTTCAACAGCTGGTCTAAAGGCTGGCATTCTCGCACACCTCACAACTTCCTGTGGGAATTGATGGACCTGGGACATAGATTGTATAATTAATGGATGGAGCCATGTGTGATGTCACCCATTGGTTTGTTAAAATCTGATTTGGGTCACGGAATTTGCTGTTACAGGCGCAGACATCCTGGTTGCGGATGTGACGATTTTAGACGAGACGAAGGAGTGAGGGAAGAGCCATAGACTTTTGGGCGGTGTCTGGGCGGTATCTAACTCTATGATCTGACTGTGATGCTAGCTTAGAGTTGGCAACGCTGCTTACATTGTACGTTACACACATTCATTGGCAATCTGGGTGCAACTGCTGCTGAAAGCTAGCCTACATAATTCGAGTAAAAGCAGTCCCCACTTTTCCCATGGCGAATGCGCAACAAAGAAACTTGGGACAATATTTAAATCACACGCGGTCCCAAAATGATACTTATTCCGTGCAAATAGGGTTTATGAATTTGGATTATACAGTAACGTTTGTTAGCTATATTAGTCTTTAAGCCAACATTTCCATTATATGCAATGACACGAAATATGGTTAAAACATTTTGCCAGCGAGACCGTATCCAGAAAATATAAAATGAAGTAAAGTCTTTATACGACCGTAACGTTACATATGTATTTTTTATCTGTTATACGGTCTGCATAACTTATTTAGTTAGCCCAGTTCCTTGTTGAGCAAGGTGCAATCTGGCTAGCTAACTGATATTAATCCTTTTTATGTGTTGTCTTACAACCGAACGCTGAACAAAACATTATTAGGCGACGAAAGTTTCGCAGTCACTAGATGAAAGTGTGGTCAAATGCTGAATTGAAGTTCTTCTTCGTCTTTCCCAAACTGAAGTTCACGTGCCATGGATAAGCTTTGCTAAAGTTCTGTCATTGACAGGCCGCATACTGTCAATCACATCATAGCCACGCCCCATAAACGCCCCTTTGTTTTATCGCCAATTTTAAAAGCAACAAGACCATAAAAAAAATTACATTACAATCTTTTCCAAAAGGCTTATATCTAGCGATTGAGACCATATGTACATTATGAAAGTGTTTACTAAAGTAATACATCAAGTGAGAAGTGGCTCAATTTCTCATAGACTTCTACAGAATCCAAGCTGTTTTGCAACCAGACATATCGCCCCCAGCAGGAATTCAGATAGAATGCAGGGTTAAGGCACTTCCTCATTTGCGTCAATTTGCCAAACCGGATGCTCACCCTGTGACCTGTGAGGAAGGGGGGTGAAACCTCCTCACTGGACCACAAAGACAAACTTATGGAAGTGTAAGATGGTATGTTAAGGCTTGGCAAGATCTTTGTTGAAATTATGGTTTCAGGAGTCAGGCAGTGGTTGATAATAGAAAGTACTTCTCGTTATGGAAACAGGGTCATCTCATAACAAGGCAATCAAGAAAAGTTGGAAAAAATGCCCCGAATGATAATATGGAACTGGGTTATATAGCCTTAGCATTGTTGTTCGCACACCTTCTAGAAGATTCTCCTCAGACCCGTGACTGTCTCATGTGAGAACATGTGCTGGTCACCTTAACTTCTGTCTTAGTGTCTAACCAACTGGCCTCGCTAGTTGTTATTCAAATAACCCAGTAACCCTAATCTGTCTAATGTCCTGTCAGTAAAATGTCCTGTTCTATTAGTCTGAATGGCATCCACATGTATTAGACCTGTGATGGAATTACAGTCTAACCTACAATAGATCATATAGTTATGAGCAGTCCAATATATAACAGAGTTATAATCTATAAGTCCTAAGCCACAAGCTACAGCTTATTCTGATGTTATAATATAAGAACTGTAAGGGATCTCTTTCTGTCCTAACTCACTCTTGGCCTTGCTTCCTTGTCTACTCTCCTAAAGGAAAGTCTTATCTGGCTTGACCCTGAATCTTCTCCCTGTCTGTCTTACATGTCCTAGAATCTTCCAACAGGCCTCAACTATAGCTGTACAACTCTCTCTAATACTAATACCTTTCTAAACTGTTCAAACTGCATTTAAACATGATTATATAGAATCTACTTCTCAACAATTCCCTACTCATTACCCTTAAATGTGAAAGGCACACCAGGGACATCTCAATAGAAAGTAATTCTATATAAATGTATAATAGTTAGCAATCCTCCAGTTGTTATACAATTGCTAAAGTTCCAAACAAGATAAAATCATAAGTAAATTACCTTGGAAAAATCATTCTAAGTATAAGTCAGTATACACAGATATGTTTTCAATAAAACATCCAATAAAAATCAGAAAATATAAAATAAAGTAAATACATTTCACCATGTTCCAGAATCCATTACTTCTCAATGGGATAATCGTATAAACTATGTATGTAACTCTTGCACTGATTAAGTTTGGAATCAGTGGAAACAAGCAGGATGAACAATTCATAAAAATTCTCATGTATCGTACCGATGTTATTATACATATTATTAACCTGAGAATTCATAGTTCCACAAATCTCAGAAACCTGTAGTTCAAATGAATAGTTCTCAGTCAAAAGTATTTGTTGCCTTCATCCACGTGTATTTCAGTGTAAGCAGATTTGAAAATCATGTTACATCATATTTATTAGGGTCAACCAAATTCTGGTTATCAGTCAATTTGTTGTTTACTCATTTTCATAAAAAAAATACAATCTGTCGTTTCTCTGCATTATCTAAGATGTGTACAAAGCAAGTACATACCTAACTATCTCTTCTCTCAAATCTCAGATAGTTCCTGATTAAATTTAATCTAATCTAATTAATTATCAGTTAGTTCTCAACGACTACTATTTCCTAAATATCTCTTTCTATCTAGGCATATCATATAAATCCTTTTAATATTTATTTCACATGAATCATCTAATTTTGACATGTCACATAAAACATCTGATCACAAACGCATACTATATTCTAAAATTTTGTGTAAACTAACCCCTAGAAACTTCTCCTAGCACCTGGCTTAACATTGTCTATCCTCATTATTCACTGTTAGTTCATGTCTTCAGACTCGCCGGTCCAAAGCTTCAACTATTGACTTTCCATCTCAAAGTCATTACCCTTAATTACCTCAATCGTCTTATTGACACTGTCTCTCTTTGGGACAATTAAAATATCGTAATTTTCTTCTTAAAACGGTTTCTTCGCTCTGAACTTGTTTCTTCTTCCTAAAACTCATTCTTTATTCAATTCAAACTGTCAGTATGTCACTGTTATGGACTTCAACCATGTAAGTATTCCAGTCACTTTCGTGTGGAAACTTTCCAATAACCCAGTGCTACTAGGGAAGAACAGATCATGGGTTGCTTCAACTCTCAGGTCCAATTGGTTCCATGCATTTGAGAAAAGATGTCCCATGAGAGATATTTCTGGAACAAAAAGAGAAAACAATGCTTAAAGGTACAATATGTAATATCAATCAAAACAATAACAAAATACATACTTTGCATTAAAAGCAAACATCACTATACATATATTATATATATTTCTCAGTTGTGTACTTACATTATCCTAAATGTTTCCACTAACTTTCAAATCCAGAGAAATTTGTAATATAATTCGAAGACACGGGACGTTTCATTTTGTCGCCCGTAAATGGCGTCATATAACCTGTGACTGCTCTAGTTGTTCTAAGTTTCAGGGAGCCGCCAAACATAACGTGAATAAAGTTATAATTTTTTTAACAATATATTACTTTGTCAGTGAACATTTTTTCTGCCAGAGACGCTAGATTGGAAGGTTGTCATTGACGACGATAGCAAAACCCATGATCCCACGCAACCTCCCGACGTCATCCAAGTACATCTTTTGTTATTGTTTTGATTGAGAGCCCCCTGGCGGCCAAAAATTACATATTGCACGTTTAAGCTCACAATCAAATCATTATTAAATAATATGTTATGATACTTCATTGTAATTCTTTCCTCTCTAAGGTCATGCTAATTCTAGTAAAAATTAAGCTCTTCTCAATTCTCATCTTAACTTTCCCTTAATTAGCATTCTTTTGTTAAAGGATAATTCTGGGCGATTTCAAAACGTAGCTTTGTTATTCGGATCTCTGGTGTACTGTCAGTAACAAGAATAACTCAAACAATCTGTATTGCCCAAACCGTGTTATCCTCCTGCTACATTTTCCACAATATACGCGTTTACGGGGCAAGTAAAAAAATGTTTTTTAGCTTTGTAACATGTTCGAAATGTCATTACTAGTGTATAACCATTTGCAGTGATTCGTTCAGAGTGAACACAGCGGATCTGACCACAGTAGATGTGAAAGAAATGCCTAATTTGTGATTAATTAGCCACTGTACATACCTCTGTGTTTTCCGGTGAAGTCCACACTAGTCGAATGTCGAACTCATTACAATCCAATATTCCGAAAAGTATTTTTTTTATTTTTTACTATTTTCCGTGATTACGTCCATAGATTTGCTACTGTATGCAGCAACTTTGATCGGCTGTAACCTGACACCACTACTTTGTCTGCACAGCAACAGGTCAAGAGTTATAGCGCATGTGCAAATGTAATTAAGCAACAGTGGAGAATCTGAGCTGACAAACCAAGACGTATTTTTTTTATCTTTAAGAGATTGGGTACTCGTTCTTGAAATATCAAAGCAGATGGATAGTTCATCCGAAACCGAAGTGGAACAGACAGAGGAGTTTTTGGAGTTTGATGGTCGGGGTTATTTGTTTGAACCAGAATATACAGACGAAGAGTTATTGGCACAAGAAGTTGAGAGAACGGCACAAACAGTGGAGCAGGCAGAGGCTTCTGCTTCAAGGCTACGAAGTGCGGGGACACGGTGGTGCTCTTGTGGATACCGTACCGCAATGGCCACCGAGGAAGAAAGCCTGTGCTGTAATGAATGGGATCTCCTACAACCTGGTCTGGGTGGATCCCCTGATAACGTACATTGTTTTGCCCATACAGAGAGGTTTCCCCATCTAATCTACAAGGACGTTCTTGAAGCTTTTTTTTGTCCCAAAAGTAAATTGGAAGAAGCAGCCTAAACCGAACGGACCTGATCGCCAGCTATCTAATGAGTGAGTACAACAGCCTTTCTTGAGTCTCTTCTATTGTATAAATAGAGGCGCCACTTCGTTAGTGAACTAACCAAAGTTAGTTCACCCCCCCCAGCCAATGTACACTCGTGGCCTACCGAGTTATTCTAGAGTGGGTTCTGAGAGGTGAGCGCCTTGGACGTGGAACCAGAAGAACATTGCCTAGCTGTGTTGTAGCAGCGATCAGACAAGAGTACCCCTCCCCCACCAGAATTTACATTGGATTCAAAGAGGCAGAGGACATTTTTTAGTACAATACAATTTCTAGTGAGACTTTGGATTGTCACTACTAGGAATAAACCAGGCAAATGCACAGTTCTATTTGTAAAATTTTAGATTATGTATATTTTACTAGTAAATTCGAATCTGTAAATTATGAAAACAAGTGATTTCTATAGTACTATGATATAATGCAAAAACCTGTGTGTCATCAGTGGTATTGTCATTACTATGAATAAACAAAGCAATTGCACAGTTACATTAGGAAAAGTAATATTGTGTATTGTACAGTTTTAATATATTGGAAACACCGGTCTCGTATCAGTGGTTTTGTAATATAACCGTACACATTCCATTTATGTTTTTGTGTCTTTATTCCAACAGCAAGAAAATAAAAAAATTCCAATAAAAATCAGGACAGAATGAATGTATTGTATGTAAAGAGCAGTGTGTGGTTTTACACATAATCATTACGGAAGATGGTCTGAGTTGTATAAAGAACAAATAGTTCAGTACTTTTGTCCTAGAACATGCTCATATAGCACGACCTGGCTTGAGCAAGCAGTTCACTCTTATCCGGCCGTGGAACTGTGGCTATGTTGCGAAGCAGTGGCCTTCTTCTCTGTCGATGACGGGGTAAGGCCTCAGAGAAGACTATAGTTCTGTCTTCTCTCATCTTCCAGACATGCTCCATCAGGTCGTCACGGAAGGCCTGAGTAGTACTTTCATACATAGGCTTTGCCACCCAATGCTGAGACTGCCGCGAGTAAACAACTTTGTGCTTCGGTTGTCCTGACAAAAATAACACCACTGTTTAGTCCAGCATCACAATGACATTAGAGAACTCAATATGTAGTATGAATGTAGTGTATTTACTTGAGAAATAATGGCATACTGCAAGCAGGGGCACCACCAGGAATTTTGGCCGCCAAAAAAATCTAACTGGGCACCATCTGCACAAGTGTTGTCACCACATCTATTTCTTGGAATTGTGCTACATTTTCCCAACTACACGGCACCCCTGACTGCAAGTATTGGCTATATGTGAAATGATTTACTATAAAGTGATATTCTCTAAAAATGTGTATAAATAGCTTTGAGGAAAATGCAATAAAATATAGCAATAACGAGGAAGAGAATTATGCTCATTGCATTTAGAATCATGTTTAAGCAATGCAGAATGCATTCAGTCAGGATCAAATTATTAGAAAATATTACATGTTTTAAACTGGTTATTATGTTTCTATAAAGGTTATTCATGTATAAGCAATGCAGAATGCATTCAGTCAGGATCAAATTACTACAAAATATTACATGTTTTGAACTGGTTATTATGTTTCTATAAAGGTTAATCATGTATAAGCACTGCAGAATGCATTCAGTTAGAATCAAATTACTAAACAATATTACATGTTTTGAACTGGTTATTATGTTTCTATAAAGGTTAATCATGTCTAAGCACTGCAGAATGCATTCAGTCAGGATCAAATTATTACAAAATATTACATGTTTTGAACTGGTTATTATGTTTCTATAAAGGTTAATCATGTATAAGCACTGCAGAATGCATTCAGTTAGGATCAAATTACTACAAAATATTACATGTTTTGAACTGGTTATTATGTTTCTATAAAGGTTAATCATGTCTAAGCACTGCAGAATGCATTCAGTCAGGATCAAATTACTACAAAATATTACATGTTTTGAACTGGTTATTATGTTTCTATAAAGGTTAATCATGT
>JACXGM010022756.1:0-16545 GCA_016801145.1 Umbra pygmaea | reverse complement strand
ACTGGGGTGTGGCCTGTGGAGACCCGTCACCCTACCCTATTTTCACACAAGAGGTACACTTGCGCACGCGTCCCTTCGTCCTAACAATTTCACATCCGTTTTATATAGTCAAAACCACTGGAACGCGGTAGGTAATGATGTTCTTTCTCAGCGAGTGTTCCTGGCTCAAACTGGAATGAACCTGTTTCACCCTGACAGCCGCGTGTGGGCTCGTGATGTGTCTCCTCTTTAATGCGCGCTCTCGGCTGAACCTCAAGAGTAGGCAACGTCACTTCGATGGAGGAGCTTCCAAAATTGAGATTTAAAAAAAAAAAATACCTATAATAAACCATTTATCAACAGTCCAAATGGAATGTATGGTTTTCACCCTATTTTTCTTTTTATTCATGTAAACATGAAAGAGGTGATGATCATGTACAAGTAGACTACTGACGTACTTCACGGATGAGTGTTACGAAATGCGCTCACTGCGCTGATAGGTTGCGCGCTCGTGATAAAAGGCTACAGCAGAATGTGCGCGTTCTCGCTTAAAGACCGGCTCAAGCCGGTAGGATGTTATAAAGAGAAGAGCAGTCGGGACTTTTTAGAAAAGGAAACGGTTCACTCACAGAGGACAAATAATTATTTCAAGGTAGATAGGAGATACCAGCTTACAGTAACTAGGGAACATAATAAGCTATGATTATTTTTTATCAGACAGAAGGGCATTTTTGTATCAGATAGACAGAACTGGTTGCCTATCCGTTACAGGGAGAAAATAGAAATGACTGTCAATATACTTATTTAGGCAATTTGTTTTGTACTAGACTCATCATCGATCTATTGTTGGTAAGTATGTTCAGTTTTTTTACATTTTACCCACGGTTTGCGGAAAATTCTTTGCAAGTTGTCACTGCATCCGGCTATAAATATTTTCCCACCTTTTTTTTTACCACTACCAGTATTTATGTGAACCCAATCACCTAAAAAACTCAGTCAAAACGGCCAAGTAACTGCCTAATTCCTGTTCCGTAAGATCTCATTTAAAAAACTAAAACTGTATAAAGCATGTCATGGCAAATACTCGCGAGAGTTAGTTGGGTCTTTCATTACTATTAGGTTACCTCATTGCATTGTTTTATAGTGAACATTCAGGACCTTGCAATAACTCTGCAATGCTGAAAGACGAGCCAGGCTAGAGGCGGCACTGCGCTGATTGTATGAGAGATAGAATGAAGAACAGAAAAAGAGATGCATGGTGTTCAGCCATGTAACTAGAGTGGATTCAGTTTTAACTGACAGTGGTCTGATATATGGATAAATTATTTCCAGTTGTTAATTCTAGGTATATGTTTATTTCTAACATATAATAGTATAAAAATTAAACATACAGTCGAGTCAAATCATAATTTTCATCTTAAATATACATTACACTGCATAAACAGGGTATTTCGATCCTTCAAATCAGTTGTATATGGCAATATAGTCTGAGCATTGCTTTGTAAAAGGCTTCACCATGGCTTTGCAGAGTAACATGTCTGTAAGGTACCAGGACCAAAGTAAAACAGTAAAAATGTGTATTCTTCTCATTTAATACTGTAGGTCTTCAGGTTAATTGGCTGGTAGATTTGTCCTTTGTTCGTTTAATGCTCAAAATGATGTCAAACAAGGGAAACAAAACAACACTGGTAAATAAATAGTAGTTAATTTCTTCAATAAAAAGGAAAGGATGGAGCTTAATTTTATACTCTGATTTCAAGATAAGCAATTATACTATGTGTGATAACAGCTCAAGGCTCAGGAATGTTGTTTTAGTATTTCCTTTTAGTATTTCCGTGTTTCATGAAGTGCTGACAAAGCATTCTGTGGTTATTGCGCGTATGTTTATGTGTTTGGTACATCTTGCTTACTGTGTTTGCCTGTATGCTGTCTTTTTTGTATCTACAGGGTCTAACCCTGTGTCTTTTTCTTCCAGGGGTCCTGACCCAGCCATGTTGGGGTTAAAGTCAGCACTGCAGGCCTGCGCAGGTCCGTGCGTGTATGAGGCAGTGCCAGATGGGGGCTGGGGCTGGACTGTGGCCGTAGCATTTTTCTTTGTGGAGGTGTTCACCTACGGGACCATCAAGAGTCTCGGGGTATTCCTCCAGGACCTCATGACAGAGTTTGGGGAGAGCAATAGCAGAGTATCCTGGGTCATCTCCATTTGCGTCTTCATCCTTGCCTTCTCAGGTGGGTCAGATGCAAATGTTCAAAACACTATTGAATATGTAGTCTAGGACATTTGCAATTAAACATATAAACCTCCCATCTCAGGTTAGATATGTAATAGGTTATTTGTAAGTGTAGAATCACTATAATATTTTAGTTAATCATAAAATTCCAAGCTTGAAAGCCAGTGGTTTTGATGACATGCACAATAACCATGTCTTGATCGGTGACAGTATAAATTAAGCACACTTAGTTTGATTTGGCACAGATGCTCAGGGTTTTGAATTACTGTTATTTTCATTAACGGACATTGTAAAAAAAAAGCTATTAAAAAATATATTTTCCTTTTTAATGACAAAATTAAATTAAATTTTTAGATTAAAATGATGACAAAAATATCAAATCATCAAGATCGTTTTCTGTTTTTCCTGTATATAATCATGTGCGAGCTTGTCCATGTTGAGTAGTGTGCATTCTTGTAAATTGTTAAATATAATAATGACTAGCTATTTGAATAGTTCATGGTTAATTATTATGTTAGATAACTAAGTCAAGCCGTAAATCAATTTAAAAGTTTGGAGTAATGTTAGCATTGTCACTGTAGTGGTCAATGTGTCTTTTTCTGTTTGGCTATATAACATATCAATAACATGGTTGCCAATGCCAGGAGACTGAATCCTATCTGCAAGTGGATCTTACTGCAATCCATAAAAATAAAATTGTAACGACAAAATCCACATTCTCCATTCTTTAAACCCATTAAAAGCAGACAAAATAATCTGGGAAATTTATGTATATAGGAATTATCAATATTTTACCCAAACATATTCGCTACATTTTAATAATAATGACAATTATTTTGAAGCTGATTTTATAGTTTGTATTAAACTGGAAAGTTCTCACTAACTCCCTCTTGTTTCTTATTCTCCAGCTCCTCTGTCCACCCTGCTAAGTAACCGGTTCGGGTACCGTCCTGTAGTTATGCTGGGAGGGTTTCTGATCAGTCTGGGAACTGTCTCCTCGGCTTTCGTTTCCAACATCAACGAGATGTACATCACCATTGGTATCGTTGCAGGTAAAGATTTACCCAATGCACACATGGATGGGAAAGTACACAAGCTAACACATTCAAACACCATTGTTGCAAACTGCAGCCTAACACTTAATGTAAGGATCTACCTTGTTTCCTGTAATACCAAATGACGTGGAACAATATTGAAAGGTTTGTAGAATACTTTCAGGGAGACTTTCACTTTGTTACTCATAATGTAATGAAATAAGTTTATAGACCAAGAGATACTCTAATCTATTTTTCAGTTATATTTTAAAAGGCCCATACAAATGTAGCAAAAATTCAAGTTAGCATTAGCTTGTAAAACAAAAAAAATGAAATCTCATTATAAAAATGTAAACAAAGGGCATTATTAGTCAAAATCCTAAACTGCCCTTTTTAGTATGAGAAAATAACATAAAACAAAATATGGAGTTTTTCTGGTGTTTAGTGTTTTTGAAGCATGCTTGCATATCCAGATTATGTACATTGATTTTTGGCTAGCAGTAGCTAAAATTAGCCAAACGTTGTAATAGATGCTTAAAGATCTGAAGCATAGATTAGTTTTTCTTGAACCATAGATTTATTTCATGGTGAGCAACCATTTAACATGAAGTAATAATTAGTGAAATTCTCCTAGGGATGACTAGCAGTGCCATGATTGATATTGACCAACATCTTCCAGACCAGGTATATGCTTGTCGGGTCCTCAGCAAGAATAACTCGGCTGTCAAATCTGTATACCTATTAATGCAACCTGTGTTTACTGCATATCAATGAAACCTGTGTTATCAATGAGGCCTAAACACCACCATTTTGAAATTGTGTCCTGCAGTGTGGTCCGTGACACCACGGAAAAGGACTTCAGAAAAAAAACGGACGATTTAAAATGATCCAAAATTAAACCAATATTTCCTTCCAGATCCGATGGGAATAACTTTTTTTTCCCAGAATGAAACACTGCTAGCTCTCCCACTAAGTAACGGCTCTTCGGCTCTCCCTTTAAACCAGACAGCAGCTAACATGACCACCCCTTTTTTCTCTGCCCTTCTTGTCTCCTCCCCTCTCTCTCTCTGTTGTTTTTTAACTGCGTCTTTTTCCAGCAGTCACCACGACAACCAGCCTGACCACATCACACCTGGGCCGAGCGACCACTGAGTGAGTCACGTCAGTGACGCGTCGACCCCTGACCACTGACACCACAGAGACCTGTCACCCCTGACCTCTTGACCTCTGACCTCGCTGCATGGCCAGTGGCTATCACGTTCCTGTGCGCATGCTCGTGTTTGACCAATGACTTCTAACCGATGACAAGGATTTGGAGAGAGAAAAAAAACGTGAAACGGCATTTTGCCCTTTGACACACATTGTAAACCTTATTTGAAATGACCTTGATGTCAAGGAACTCCTGATCACGTGATATCCACATTGCGAGGGTCATAACACTTTTTTTCGTATTATTTCTCATTTCTTCAGGTCTGGGCTACTGCTTGACCTTTCTCCCGACGGTCACCATCTTGTCCCAGTACTTCAGCAGGAGGAGGTCTCTGGTCACCGCCCTGGCCTCTTCTGGAGAGTCCTTCGCCATGTTTGCCTTCGCACCAGGTTTGTCCATTGGTACTGCAAGTGCAGTAATTTTGACCAAAATTAGTGCACTTTATAAGAAAATGTGTGGTAATTTAGAGTAAAAACAATGTTACTTTAAACCATGTGGTGGAGCAACATTGAGGTGGTAACATACATTTGAAAAGGACAGTTGTTTTAAACCTGCCCGTCCCCTCTTGTTTGCAGCCTTCACAGCCTTAAAGGAGGTCATTGGCTGGCGCAACTGCTTCATCTTCATCGGCATCCTGCAGGCCTCTGTGATTGGCTGTGGCACTCTGTTACGACCAATCATCATCAGACCCAGTCAGGAAGTGTTGGAGGAGGTGTTGAGTAAGAAGGAGCCGTTTGTTCAGCTGTCGACAGTCTATGAGTTAGAGAATGAAGACGCCCAGACCAGTGTTAGTGCCGGCGAGTCGGAGGATTCAGCCGATTCTGGGGTCACCTCGCTCTCCGCCTCCACAGCGGACCTCCAAGGTGCCGCCACAGCCCCTCAGGACCCACCCGAGACCCTGGCCCTCATGGAGGACCAGTGTGGGAAGAACCAGGACCAGGGGATACAGACGATCCTTCAAAACCCAGTGGAGCAGTTCCAGGCTGGGGAGAAGGAGAAAGGCAAATCGGGTCCCTTAGCAGTTGAACCGCCCAAGCCGAAACTCCTGGACCTGTCCGTGTTGAAAGACAGAGCCTTCATCTGCTACTCTCTCTTCGGGCTGTTTGCCACACTGGGCTTCTTTGCCCCTTCGCTTTACATCATAGAGCTCAGCAAGAGCCGGGGCGTTGACGCCGAAAAGGCAGCCTACATGTTGTCTGTAATGGCTGTGGCTGACGTGTGCGGGCACCTATCCATCGGGGTCATATTGAACAGGTTGCAGGTGCGTAAGACCCGGGTGCTTCTGGTTTGCGTAGTCCTGCTCTGCCTGGTGCTGGTGACTTTCACGCTGGTGACTGAATTCTGGGGGTTGGCCATTTGCTGCTGTTTTTACGGCTTCCTGATGGGAACTGTAGGCTCCACCCACATCCCCATGCTGGCAGAGGAGGACGTGGTGGGCATCGAGCGGATGCCCTCGTCCGTGGGCGTCTACGTTTGTATTCAGAGCTTCGCAGGGCTGGCTGGACCACCTCTGGGAGGTGAGTGAAGACATTCCAGTTTGGTAGCTCTGCCTCACTACATACATGTAATCATACGCTCTGTTAAAAACATTATCCAGAAAGGCTTCTTCAGTTGTCCCCGTTGATGTGGTAAAGAGGTCATATGAACTCCACCCAAACAATAGAAATGTGATGGCAACGCATGGGGGGAGAACATTTGAATTTCCTTATTGACTCTCAGCAAATTTAGCATATATATATTTATGATTGTATGTACATTTAAACTTTGTTGAGGTACAAATATCAGTTTGATGCTTGTATGGATGTCAACACCAATATTTGTTCATGTCATCATCAACAATCCACTTTATGGCTTACAGCCAGGGTTCGCAATGACAAATGACTCTTGGGGGGGGTCCCCTAACATTTCATGATTTTATTCAATGTTAAAATACATTTGTCTGGAACTCCCCAAACTAAAAATGTATCTTATGGGGGTCCCTAGTGACTTAGAGTGTCCCGGACCCCCCCAGACCCCCCCAACTTCAAACCCTGCTTATAGCTAATAACATGTAGGCCTGCACCCACCAATGTCTATATGCTAGCTATGCTACCAGTCAATTTGAATGTGCATTAGCAGTCCCTTTTCTCAATCTTATAAGGAACATTTCTAAATGGTAAAATGTGAAAAACATCAAAAATCTAAATTGGATGAAAGTTTTTGACTGTGCCAATGACAGGGGGTCCTTTCCCCCACAGAGGGCGTGGCTTTCAGCATTGTATAGTAACTATCTCTGGTTCCAATGACCTCTTCCACATCTATAGAGGAACACTTTTATGGGTCCCTTCACAGAAGGACCCTTTTTGGTTCCAGTGAAAACAGTTTTTTTAATACACACAGTACATAGAACCACTAAAATATATACCATATTTATCCAAAATTACCAATGTTGCAAATATGTATCATTGTTGGAGATGAATGATTTATATTTCATTATACAAATACAACAACAAAGCCACTTAGTCAGCAGGCATAATTTCAGTGTCCTAATGATGATGTCTTTTAGCTCATCTGTAATTAATCATGTATTAACTTATCAATGTAATGCCACTTTGGTGAATGAAGGTATCAATTTCTATCAAAACACATGACAATTCCTGGGTGACCCCAAACATTTCAATGCTGGTGTATAAAGGCAATTGCCCCGGAAAATGATACACAACCAAAAAAACAAGTAACAAATGAGAAATGCGTTTGCATTTCACCAACTCCTCCTTTTGTGTAGTCATTAGGTGCGTTTAACAGTGCCAGTGTTCCCGTGTGCTTTCTCCTCAGGCATGTTGGTAGACCAGACACAGAACTACGGCTCAGCCTTCTACTCCTGTGCTGTGGGTATGGGCCTGGGCGCCATCTTCCTCGCCATGGTGGGGCCTGCTAAGTATGGCTTCTGCCACAGCAAAAAGAGTCAGAAACAGGAGGAAGGCGAAGAGAAAGGCGCAGGAGAGGACCTAGAGAGAATGTCCCAGGACAGCGGGTCAGCGGATTTCCTCGACATTGACCTGTTTGTGGAGGCAAGTACAGCTAAGCAGCCAGGGAAACAGGAGAACAAAGCCGTGGTTTGAGTGTGTCCAAAGAGTTACGACAAACAGACCTCTTCTAGAAATGATGTCTTCCAACCTCGATGGGACCACTTGGTCATCATTTAGGTTGAATAAATGAAAAAACTAAAAATACACCCTTGTACGACCAACTGCTGCCTGATTAACTTATCGACCAACATGGACCGTGACAGATGGAGAACACGGATGCATGCTGCCGGGCGCTGGAAAACATCCCAGCAGTACAAAGTTAGCATGTCCACGTGCCCACAAACATACTCTCTTACGTGTTCGGCATCTCAGATGTAGATCACATATTAACAGTGCAGAAAAACTCAGTCCTGAGGTTTTTCATAGTCAATCAACCTAGTCACATTGCTGAGGCGGGCATTAAGCATGCCTTGGCAGTTATAATTGTGGTATGACCTATTTTCAGTGTTATAACTTTAATATAACAGTTTACTTTATCAACCATCATGTTGACGAATACCAAAGGTCTCTCTTTAACATGTAGTGTCATTATATTTACGACTGTATTGTGAATGTACTGATAACACTATCCTCACACAGTAGTTCTTACACTGCCTGAAGAAGCTGCAGTCTTTCTCAACAGTCTATTTACTCATCTAATGCATCGACATATTCTGAAACTGCGATGCATGGATTGTAATATGACATTGTGATTTTGTTTGTCAACCACTCTACCTGTCAATCAATCCATCAATCAAATCTGTTATTTATACACTGTTTACCTTTGTTAATTTATTAATGCATAAGTGCTTGAACGAGCCAAGGTGATGAGACAAAACCTTTTCCGTTGGCACAGACCTTGAATCTAGTCATGTAGAGAAGACTTTTTTGCCTCAATTAAGATTGTTACTGGAGCCTTGTCTGGAGCTGTTGCTAACGTGCATCTTCTGTCCTGGTCTTTTCCACACTCTTGTCTCCTTATTGTTGCAATCATGGCTACAGAGGGGAGGCAACTGTGATTCCGTTTACTGTGTCCACATTGTGACCAGAATCCCCTCCCTTTATGGAAATGCTCATGTAATATATTCTAGTAATTGTTATTTATTTATTTATTTCATAATTATAACCTCACCCGCCAATGATTTTTTTTGGAGGGTGGGATTGTTATTTAAATAGTCCTGAATGGTTTATACTTGTAAGATATTGAAACATAATGCATACCTGACATGTCAGGAAGGTTGGATCAAAATCAGATTAAAATGCGTCCTTCAATCGTGCATGCCTTTCTAAAATCTGAGCCAATCAGAATGTGGAGAACTTCAGCACAAAGGACACATTAAATCCAGGTATAAACAGGGCTTCCAGCCAACTGGAAATACACATACACACACACACACACTCAACCAGGTATCAGATCACTGGCAGCAGCCCTGTCTACAACTGTTGAAAAATCAGAATGTGGATGAGTTTAGGAAGGTTTGAGGACACGTTAGCACCAGGCATAAACAGGGCTCATAAACATACTACGACTTCTGCTGTTACTGTAGGTTTTTGTAAACTCTTTCCAGATTCTTCACTCTTGGTCTTTTATTTTTTTATAACTGATTTTTGTATTGGACAAATGTATATGTTTAGTTGCAACACGTACAAATGATTTTTTTATTGATTAAATAAAATAATTTGTTTTAAAACATGTCTGTGTTTTCATTGAACTGAGGGAAGGATAAGACTTGACCAGAATATAAACTGATAAAATGAATGTGTTTCTCTGTTTATACAGGTGGTACAAGGGTGTATGAGTGTCAGCGAGTGACACAGATCGCTGTCAGTGTGACCTCAGTTAGCACATGCAGAAACTAGATCTCACTATGGCATGCAGAGGCACGCCATCTCTCTGACTGACCTTGTCTTTAATTACATTTCTGTAACTTGGCAGGTGCTCTTTTCAGAGCGAAGTAGAGGAATGCTGGGATAAATGCCTAGCTCATGTGCTCAAGTATGGATATTACATTTGGGCTGTGTTTTAACTAGCAACCTTTCACTGGCTACCTGTTCAATGCTCCACACCTTTCCAAGGAGCCTCCCTGCTGTCTGCTAGTTTGCCAACTCAAGTGTCACAACGCCCTCTGGTGCCTCTTTACTAACATTACAGCCTGTACACCGTGTGGTGCTGTTGTTGCTTTCATAATACGACCTCATCACCCTTCTGAGCTAACCTCTTCCTGACCCAAAACAAAATGACATCTGCTTAAATAGGAGGGATCCAAATCAACTTCAGGAGTGAATATTGATTTTCACGTGTTATCCAGAGCAAAGTAAACACTGATCTAGGATCAGATTTGTGCTCCATGTTTATAATTATCGTACTGAACTGGTTATAGAGCAACAGTCCCTGATCTACAGGTAGGTGGTTGCCAGGATGTTAAAAACCCATATCTGAGGCAGTCTCCTAGAATTACAAATAACACATATGGCTGAAACATTATTACAGGAAATAACACAAAACCATCATATTGGTCTGTGCATTCCACAAACATGGATGTGAATTGCACATCATCAGGTGCAGTAGCAAAGTAAAAAAAGACATGAAACACCATTCCTCATCTAAAGGTCAGAAAAATCAAGTTTAATGTACGAAACACCCTCAATCCAGTGTGATATAACTGAAATACGATGAAACTGAAATTTCAGATATAGCTTTTCTAAAGAGTGGGGAAATAAGTAAACCAGTCTTTATTCCACTGTACCTGGGCATGTAATTTAGGCAGCAACAGGGGCCACACTTCAACAATATCAAAAATCCTGTGATCTTTTTCTGTTGCAAAACACTTTGCTGTGGTGTAAATAGATGAACTAGACCCTGCTGAAGCTCATCTGGTTTTATCCTATTTGCATACTTAATAGGACCAAACTATTCAGAGCTACCATACAAATCCCTGATTAGCAAACTACCGGTACTAAAAAGAATAATTGGTGGTTTTAGATGGAATTAAAGTTCACTACTGTAACAGGAACTGTATTAAAACACCTAGGAACCATGATTAATAATATTTATTTTTCACCAGTCCAGCCATTCCATAAGCCTGTTCTCCTTAAATGAGGTGCCTGAAGTCTCCTGCAATCCTTTAGATTAGGATGTGACCTCTAAAACAGTGTTTTCAACTCTCCTCTAGGAGCACCATCCTTCCATAAATGTGTTCCATTTCTGGGCTAGCACACTGATTCACTCATCAGGCCCTTGATTCATGAATACAGTGAGCTAGTTTAGTGGCTACAGCTAAACTGTGGAACGTCTGTCTGGTTTGCCCCGAGGAGAGGGTTGAGTCCTTCCTCTCCGTCTCCCCCTACATACATGTCTTCCGAGCCTAACTCCCGAGCCTTATGATTAAAAACAATAAAATGTATACCCCCAAAGCTTAAAAATAAGAAAAACCAGACACAAGTATTGTAGTTTACAATCATTGTAAGTAAGCAGTTCCTGTGTCTTGCAAATAATAAAAGGTACACTGAACAAAAATACAAATACAATTTCAAAGATTTTAAGTGACAGGGCGTATAAATGAATCATTTAATAAAAATAATAATCATTAGCCCCTAATCTATAAATTTTACAAATGGAAATTCAGATACATACGTTGGTTAAATATCCCTTTAAAAGATGCACTTGGTGTGGTCTTCTGCTGCTGTAGCCCATTGGTTAGGTCTAAAGTCTTCTGCATATCTTGGTTGTAATGAATGGTTGTTTGAGTTACTGTTGCCTTTCTTTCAGATAGAACCAGTCTGGCCATTCTCCTCTGATCTCTGCCATCAACAAGACATTTTCACCCAAAGAACCGCTGCACACTGGATATTTTCTCTATTTTTTGAGCATTCTCTGTAATGTGGTAAATCCCAGTAGATCAGCACTTTCTGAAATACTCAAACAAGCCCGTCTGGCACCAACAACCAGACCACTTACTTCTCCCTTCTGATGCTTGGTTTGAACTTCAGCAGATCATCTTGAGCACGTGCCTAAATGCCTCCACCTGCTGTCACGAGCAGTTGAACAGGTGTACCTCATGACATGGTTGGTGAGTGTATATTTAAACCATAAATGGTATGGTAAAGGGTTCATAAAAATGTGCAAGGAACAATGAAATGGTAATCTTTAGATGTTTCTTTTGAAGGTTACTTAAATTAGAATAGTTCTAAGCATTTTTACAATCAATCACCTATAAGAGCCAGTGTGGCGGTCATTTTTCATTTTAAGCCTGTCAATTTAGGCAATCACGGTGATCAAAGTTTCAATATTACATTACACATGGTTACATAAGTTGTTATAAGACAGAGAGCTTCCCTACAGCACCGTATTCACTATGCAGTGCACTTTTATTCCAATGTGGGTGGGTTCAAAGTAGTGCGCTACATAGGGAGTAGGATGTGCTTACCGTACGTTAAATTGACAAAAGTCAATTATGGCCTTAAATTGACTGGCTTTAAACAAAATAACCTTAAACATAGATTTTGTTGTTGTTTAAAGAAACGGTTTTGCAAAGTTACCTGAAAACATCTGGGAGATGTTGAGTTCTCTAATCCCTTATCATCCGATTGGCTGTTAATCCCCAATAAATAGACAGTTGAATGTATTAACAGAAGAATGACTTCATATCAGCAGAGGCCTACTGTCTAAATGAGCTGGAAAAACAGATGTGAACCAGGTGTTTACAAGACAAAACATGGAATATGGAGACACATGGTGACATCAATACAATTCATTCATACATATGGTTGGGCGTCACTTGGTGATACAAACAATGCATTTAACATAACCTTTAAATTATATGCAAGATACATTTGGGGCTAAGAGGTAAAGCCATTGCTTGAGTACAAGCTACTTTTTATGACTGCTAGAGAAGCATACCAAAGAACTCCAAAACACAGTACAGTGAACAGTTCTCTCTCTCACACACACACACACACACACACACACAGTTTGAAAAATGTCTTGTCATTTTATTGAGAAGATAGTACACTGTCACGTGGTATAAGTTAGAGAGACTGTACAATGAAAGCCTGTTTTCACATTTCCCAATAACCAGGGGAAAAAACATTTTGGATCTGCAAATCCCAAAAAAACAGTATGACTAAATCGCTTTGAGACCCTAGTTGCTAAAATAGATCACTACTTTTGACAAAGTTCTTATGCCTTGGTTAAAAGTAGTGCACCATATAGGGAGTAGGGTGCAATTTGGAACACATCCATAATATTCAAACGAGGACACAAAGATACCTCTAAGGCAGAAATTGAAAAACCTAAGTAGAAACACTAAACAATTTGATTGGGAGGGAAGCAAAGGCAATGTTTCGGAACGGGAGGCACTAAAACATTAGTAATATTTTGGCCCATCATTTGCATACTCAATGTTTCTTCTCTAATGACAAGACAAACTCGATTCAACAAAGCATCCAAATAAAATGACCACATTTAAAAAAATCCTCATATCCATTGTGTTATTTTGTACACATGTTTTTGTTGTGAACTGAAACATTGTTACATAATGCAATGTTACACACAGAGCGCTACAGAATTAGAATGCTATCCTTCTACTTTATTGGATAACCTATCTGCACCTCGCCACTCCAGTCTTTCGAGGAAGGATGTTGCCACCCCCCCCTCCCCAAAACCAGATTTTTTTTTAAAATAGAATCAGATGAACTAAAATGTCATTCTTTTTTGTGTCAGAATCCCCGGTGATGTCATAAAGGCAGAGGAGGCAGTTGTGTTGGACTAGGTTGTGAAGTCATAGAACACATTAAAAACATTTGAAACAAAAACAAACAAATAAACACTTGTAAGGCAGCAGACATTATCAACATCTTGGGACCTCTTTTTGACACATGAATGAAGTTAAAACTCAACACTTAAAACAAGGTGTGTAAGCCACTGCTCTACCCAGTCAGCTTTGGGCCTAAGACTAGACTAGGGCAGAGCTTGGCCTTGGTCACATATACAAGTGCGCCTGGAATGCTGGACACTGAAATCTGACGGACTCTTGGGCTGCAGTCCAACATCCAATCGGGCAGAACACTCAGAACACACAGTCCAGAATGTCTGTACTCTAGCAAAATGCTTAGAATGCACAGATAATTCTAGAATGCTTTGATGCCAGCAGATCGCTTAGACTGCACCGTCCATTCTAGAATGTGTCTTCACTACTTACAAGTATTGTTCCAGTGTTATTATTGGAGCAGGGCCACTGGCACGTTTAAAACCACAGCAGTAGCTCTGTGAGACGGCCAAGGCAACAGAGTTTTACACAGAATATTGCTACTCTGTCAAACTGACACTTTTCTGCTCTTTTCATCAGGCCATATTATAGAGAAGTGGTTCCCAAACCTCTCCTCGGGGACCCCCAGACAGGCCATGTTTTTGTTTTAACCCTGAACTGGCACACCTGATTCAATTAGTCAGAGGCGTAATGTGTAGTTGACTAATTTAATCATTTCAAAGTGAAAATAAAAACATGGCCTGTCTGGGGGTCCCAGAGGAAAGGTTTGGGCTCAACTGGTACAGAGGACAACGGATATTCTGATCATTTGTAGCAAATGGGACCCTATTCTCCAACAAGTGCACTACTGTACATCTTTCTAGAGCTCTATGGGCCCATACATAAAAGTAGTGCACTAAATAGGGAACAGGAACACACACACACCTCAGTCGCCCAGATGAGACTAAACATCTGGTTCTTCTCTATGTTGGGGAGCGAGTCATTCTTGCATGGAAGTTTGGCAAAAAAACAGACTGACTACACCCACTATTAGGTTAAGACTTGACAGGATTCACAAACGCATAGATTCAGAACGCACTTGGTTCTAAAATGGGCACTTTGGGTTCAGTCATTGGAATACTGATGGAAGATAAGGCTGCACAGACCATGGAAGACAACTTCTCCAGGGACCAGGTCTTGACAGGGCTCCTGTGATGGTGAAACCCAACAAGGAGGATGGCTACCTGGTATCTTTAACCTCAAACCGAGCCCGTCTGGAAGGCTACATTTTTAACCGGGGCTTCTGAGTTTCTGTTGTTCCATCTGAAATATACATCTGATAGGAAAAAACAGTTCTTTAAGAAGTGTGTTTTCTCATACATTTCAAAAACCTGTTTGTTTTGCATTAATAAACGCTTTTACAGGGAGCTAGTCAGGGCAGTCTGGCTGGTGTGTGTTAGACATTGGTCCTAGTCAAACCAGTTCAACCGACTGGGAAAGAGTATGTAACGGTGACCATTCTTCCACAGGCCCCTAGCACCAGGCCTCCAGCCAAGGGGGGCATGACACACAGTCTCAACCCAGACAAAGGGCACTGTGCTGGGGATGACTGGGAGACGTGCACGGGTGTCGCCTGGACCCATCAGCTGAGTAACAAACAGGGCTGGCAGTGTGTGTGTGTGTGTGTGTGTGTGTGTGTGTGTGTGTGTGTGTGTGTGTGTGTGTGTGTGGGCTAGGGCTACAAACACAGCTTGTTTGGTCAGTGAGACGCAGGCATACTCCTGAACTGCAACCTATTCCCTACATAGTGCACTACTATTGAACTATTATATGTGAACTATATAGGAGATAGGTTGCCAGTTGGGACACGAGCAGCAAAACAGCAACAGAAGCCATGTCTCCGCTAGGACACACTAACAGAGAGAGGCTGAAGGGGAAGGGGTGGGGCGGGTCATCGTAAATACCCGCTAATCACGGTGATCGAAGTTTCAACATTACATTACACATGGTTACATACGTTTTTATAAGACAGAGACCTTCCCTACAGCACCGTATTCACTATGCAGTGCACTTTTATTCCAATGTGGGTGGGTTCAAAGTAGCGCGCTACGTAGGGAGTAGGATGTGGTTGGAGAAGCGACCAGTGAGTTAAGGTGGTGTGAGAGATACAACTATACATACACAGTACAAAACAGGTGAAGACACCCGCAGAGGGTAAGGGGGCTGTACAAATATCTATAAACAATGACAACAACCAACGCCCGTCGTAGCAATGGATGGCCCAGTGAAGTTGTCATAAAATTCACAACTAGGCAAGCTGGTTCTATTCCTTTAATCAGCACACATCGGAGAGAGATAGAGTCTACCACCGAAATGGTGGGATTACATGTTAAGGCTGTAAGGCAGGGCACTTTTATAAGGGTGTGACTGATTTTGGGAGGTGTGTACTGAGTAACTGGTACTTTTTCAATAATGTGGCAGTTAAAAATAAAATTATCTTCAGATTTAAAACACTCCTTTTAAATCTTCCCAACATCACACCTTAGGTTCCTATAAACCAAAACTGTGGCCTGTATTTTTTGGAACAAAAACCCCAAACACTGTTAGTAAACTGGAAGGAAGAAATTAAATCTAATTATTTGACTGATGGAAGGATGAGAATGTGGCATGAATAAAACTCACCAGGTTTTAACAAGCTTTTCTTCCATTAGTGAGACAAAGAGAAAAAACATACTGTGAAGATGGAAGAGGGGATTTCACAAAGTTGTATAGACGTCCCGCCTCTGACTGACAGCCTTTGTGTGTGTGTGTGGGGGGGGGGGGGCACATGCAATTCACTGTTTTCAATACACAAATAAGTGGTCAACAATGTGCCCTGAGAATCAGCTTCAAAGTTTATCAAGCGGCAGAAACGCGTTAGCGCGCTCCTCACATGCCCTCCACTCAGCCAGTAACAGGCTCCATCAGCAGTTGCAAATCAAGTGTCTAAAACCTTTGAAAACAAAACAGAAAGTGGCGTAAAAGAAAATAAAAGTTTTTCTAATAAATCTTTTCAAGATAAAAAAAAGAAAAAAAAGAAACATTTAAGAAATGAAACAACGGGTTTGAAATATCTTTCCAAACATTTTAACCAGGGATCAGGTCAGACCGAAGTTCCTATGAAAGAGGTTTACTCAGTGTGTGTGTGTGTGTGTGTGTGTGTGTGTGTGTGTGTGTGTGTGTGTGTGTGTGTGTGTGTGTGTGTGTGTGTGTGTGTGTGTGTGTGTGTGTGTGTGTGTGTGTGTGTGTGTGTGTGTG